>JAOQIF010000080.1:0-144845 GCA_026260285.1 Colletotrichum sansevieriae | reverse complement strand
TTATTATAAGTTAAATATTAATGCCTATTAGTATTATAAAATGATTAATAGTAATATCGCTAAAACTTAAGATAAGCTATTATAAGCTTATTTAATAGTAGTATTAAAGTCCCTCTAGTAATAATTATAAGAGGTTAAATAGGGAATAGCTAATATATAGCTATATAAAACCCTATAAGTATTACTAATAAGGTATTAGTAATACTTAGTATAATATATTAAAAGCTATTACCCCTACTTCTAAAGTTTTTAAGTAAGTAAAAGGAATATACCTCTTGGATATAATAGATAAAGCAAAAGATTATTATTAGTAGGGCGTTCTACCCTATATATATATAAATATAGTATTTTATCAACTCCTATTTAAATATTACTCTCTAATAAGTAATCTCTATTTTTCATAAAGCTAGGGGGATAGTAGAATATATAACCTAGAGGATTTTATAACTTATTTTAATTAAACCTATAAGAACTCTAATATCTAGTTATAAGCTATAGCTTAATTATAAACCCTCTAGTAAAAGGAGAATAAGTCCCTAGTAATCTTCTTATTAAGGTTTAAGTAAATACTAGCTACTATAAGTAATATAAACTAGCTAAGTTAGGTTTGGATCTTACTCTTCAAAGCCTCTCTTACCCCTAGGCTAAGGGATTAGCTAATTACTATTAACCTACTTACTAACTATAGTAATTAGCTCTTAAAAGTTTAGAATATTATATAGAAAGTAGAGCTCTAGAAGGCTTTTAATAACTATTTAATAACTTACTAGAGACCTACTACTAAAGATACTAAAAGGGATACTTATATAACTAGAGCAATATATATCTCCTAGGTTAAGGAGATAAGATATCATAACTATTAAAACTCTAGGTTCTCTTTAAGTACCTCACTAATATAATACTTATAACTATAAAAAGGTATAAAAGACTGCTATACTTATTATACTTATGGAATTAAGGGTATATTACTTAGTATTACCTTAATAAAAAGGATTCATTACTTAGAGTCATAAAAATAAAGATTTTTTAAAAAAAACACTTATAAGCTATGAGGTTATAAATTACTACTAGGTAATAGCTAACTCCTTAAAAAGATAAGGAGTTAAGAAAAGTCTAACTCTAGAGTGAAATTAGGCCCTAGAGATTATTAAAGAGGAGATATTAAGTTAAGAGAAATATTAATAGGAATAACTAGCTAATAATAAGCTTATTATTATTTAAGTTAGAGTTAATAGAGGATATCTAGCTTATACCCTAGTAAATATTAAAAGTATTACCTATATAATAATTAACTTTTCCCTAGCTTAATACCTTTACTTTTTATATATTAAGAGAAGATACTAACTTATTAGGGGTATATACTTAGTAGATTACTATTAAGTAATACTCTAGATAATTATAATATTTAACTTAGAAATAAGTAGTTATACCTAGTATAATTTATATACATAATTAATAGCTTAAACTTTAATATCCTCTTAGGGGACCTCTAAATAAAATAGAACTAAGTTAGTTATAATATTGTAGCTTACTAAGTATACTATAGGAAGGGGTATACTAGGTTATACCTAAAGGGCTAAGAGGAAACGCCCCTTATAAAAGAAATAAGGGCTATAAGGTTCCTTAATATACCCTTATTCTCCATTATTTACTAATACATAGTAAGATAATAAGGTAAGTATTAGGAGGGTATTATAGAGGTATTAGTATAAGCTATTAGCTTAGCTAATATTAAAAAAGACTTAAACCTAAGACTAAAGGAGGATTAATGATACTATTTATTAAGCTAGGTATTAGAGAGGTTCTCTAACTTATTTAATTCTAATAAGGCTTACTTATTACCTCCTAGATAATCTAGAGTAAATTACTAGATTAACCTTATACTAGGAGTATATAAAAGGGAACTATTACTCCCTTAAAGCTTTCTTTATAATATATTAAGAAAAGAGCTATTAATCTTAAAAAAGACTCTATAAAACCTCCTAAATAAGGGGTTTATTAAAGCTAATAGCTTATTAACTAGGGTATTAATACTCTTTATAAAGAAGCTAAGTAAGGGGATTCATTTTCATATTAATCATAAAGCTCTTAATATAATTATAAAAAAGAACTATTACCCCCTCTTATTAATCTCTAAGATATTATATTAAATAAGTATAGCTAATAGTATATTGAATTAAATGTAATAATAGCATTTTATACGTTGAAAGTAATAAAGGGGTGTTAAGAGAAAACTATATTCTAAACTTAGTATAGATTATTTAGGTAAGTAGTTTACTTATTTAGCCTAATTAATACCCCTACTAGCTTCTAGTAATATATTAATAGTACCCTATAAGATTTCCTTAATGACGTTATTATTACTTATATTAATAATATATTAATATACTCTAATAGGATCAGGGAAAATTATAAGAGGAAAGTCTAGGAGGTCCTCTAGAGGTTAATAGATATAGGGCTAAACCTTAACCTTATAGAATTTAAGTTCTTAATTAAAATGGTTAAATATATAAGTTTTATTATAACTATAAGAGAGCGACTCTCTTATAACCCTAAGAAACTCTAAGTAATTACTAAGTAGCTACCTCCTATCTCCCCTGAAGGGGTCTAGAGCTTCCTAGGGTTTATAAACTATTATAATATATTTATATTAAGATATAGGGATATTATTAAACTACTTATATTACTTATTAAGACAGATTTAATATTTTAATAGGGGGATAACTAAGAATAAGCTTTCTTATAGCTGAAGTAGCTTTTTAATACTTAGCTAATACTTTATTAATTTAACATAGAAAATAAGATTATTATTAAAACTAATTATTTAGGATTTATATTAAGAGGAGTACTCTCCTAAATTAACCTAGAGGGTACTTAGTACCTTATAGCGTTCTATTTATAAAAGCTCTTCCTTATAGAGTATAACTACTCTATTTATAATAAAGAGCTCCTAGGAATCCTTTCTTACGTATATATAAAAAGAGTAGAGCTATATAATATAACCTCTTTTAAGATACTAACTAACTACTAGAGGCTTAGGTATTTTATAAAGAAGTAATACTTTATAGAGAACTAAAGCTAATAAATAGAGGAGCTATTTTTATATAACATTATTATTAAATACTACCCTAATAGGGAAGTAATAGCTCTTAATACTCTCTCTTAAAGAGAATAGGATATATCTTGAGGGTAGGATAGTAAATACAAATAGAGAAAGGTTTTATAGCTAATACTAAACTATACCTACCCCTTTAGGGCCCCTATAGCTAGCTTCTTAATAAAGAGAAGTTAGAAGGGTTATATAGATATTTTAGAAATTATAATCTTTAATAATAACCCCGAATTATAAGTACTATAGCTAGAGACTATAGGAAACATATAATATATAAAGCTATATATTATATAATTACTTAGTAGCTTTAGAACTTCTTATTTAATATAAGAGCTAAGGTTCAAATTAGTAAGTATAATATTAATAGCTAGAGGAGGCTGATATTTAGAGGGAGGCTATAGGTACCTAGTAGGGAGGATATTAATAACCTACTAGGAGAGCTCTATATAAGGATTATCTAGTAGAGCTATAACTTAAGTATAACTACTTATTTAAGCTATAATAATATATTAAAAATAATAAGCTAGTAGTTCTACTAGCTAGGATAGTTATAAATAATATAGAGGTTTATAAAGAACTATAATATTTATAGAGGAATATATATCTAGAAGTAAGCTAAGAGGGGATTCCTAAAGCCCTTATTCGTACTTACCTAGTTATACTTAAACCTCTTAATAAACTTTCTTATAAACTTATTACTTATAAAGGATAATACTAGCTAATACTTATAGGTTATAATAAATAAGCTAAGTAAGTTAGTAATACGAAAGGAAATAGGTATTATAGAAGTAGAAGCTTATACTTACTAGTTCCTTAGCTATTACTTCTAGTTCTATAGGTTCCCTTATAATATTACTAGTAATTATAGGTTTAATTAAGTAAGCTACTTCTAGGCTAAATTCTATTACTTTATTAATATAAAGAGGTTATTAAGTATAGTATACTACTTATAAACTAATAGTAATATTAAAAGGTAAAATTAGGAGAAATAAGCTATCCTATAGGTATTTATAACTTAAATATAAGATAAGTAGGGGTAGCTACTACCTACTACTTAGCTAACGCTTTAAAATAGGGTTAGTAATATAACTAAGATCTTATTATTCTTCCTAATGTATAGATATTATACTAACCCTATACTAGTAATAAATAATATACTATAGGAGACCCCGTCTAGAGATATAATAGCTACTCTCCTAGTAACTAAGCTATAAGAGGTAATAGATTTTATTTAAATAAGTATTATAATAGCTTAATAATATAGTAAAGAGAATATAAATTAATATAAGATACCTTTAGAGGAGTACTAAGTAGGCAATAAGGTTTAGCTCTTAATAGCTAACTATAAGAGTCCTAAGCTTATATATTATTAAACTAGATATACCTAGTAATATTTACCTAAGGTTTTATATTAACCTCCTCTTGAGAGAACTTAAAGACCCCTTACCTACCTAGATAAGGATAAACCCCTAGCTACTACTAATTATAACTCATAATAGCGAGTTTAAGTAGTATATAGAGGAGATATATATAGTATAATAGTACGTAATTAAGTAAGAGTAGAGGTATACAGACTTAGTTGAATAGGAGGGGTATATAGAGCCTACGTAAGAGCCTATAGAAGCTATAATCAATACTACTATAATAAATAAGTATAAGTCTCTATATAAGCTAGTTATAAATAAGAATAATAACCTAATATATACCTAGGGGTAGACTAGCTATGAAGGGGGATGGTATTATAAGCTATACCTAGGTTAAGCCTACTTAAGCTTTTACTTAGGTTTACTACCTTAAGGGGGCTACCTAGGGCCTACCTAGGGCTTACCTAGTAGCTCCTTATAAACTAGTAAAATCTCTACTAGAGAGGAAAACTTCCCCTTTTCCTCTATAGCTTAAATAAATAGTATTATAGCGACCTCTTATTAAATAAATTTAGGTCTATCCCCTCGCACTTACCTCTTTTTCAAAAAGCTATTCGCTTTATCTAATAAATATAATCTAATTTTATAAGCGCTTTATTTACTTCTACTTCTACTTTCTATAATACCTCTATTTACTTATAAAATAACTCTTTAGACTTCTTCTCCTTATTATTCAGATAATATAACTTAGCTATTAAACGTTCTACCAGGAAATAATTAGTAGGGAGAAATACTATAACGGAAAGAGAAGGACTAATACTAGCAAATCGTATCCTTAGAAGTATTATAAGAATAATCTATACTACTAATAGTAACACACTCCCTATATACTAAGGAACCTAACAGTATCTTATGATATAGACCTTTAGATTAATAATAAAAATAATAAGGTATAATTTTAAAACCGTTCTTTATAATATTAAGAGAGTAATAATAATACTAAAGATTAGAGATTATAGAATTATTAGAAATACAACCTAATATAGTATTAGTATTATAAAACTTAAGAAAAATAATTAAAAACTCTCTAACTTAGGAGTAATAACCTACTTATATTAGTCTTAGGAATAAGATTTTTAGAGGAAGACCTAATATTTTAACCTATTAGAAGTATATAGACTAGAGTAACCCTATAGGTACTTCTAGCGCCTAGAGGGCCTTTATATATTGGATAATATAGGGATAATAGGCCTCACTTAATATAGAAGAACTATAATATAAGTTATATAATAATAAGATAAGACTAGGTAGATAAGGGGAAGTAATAAGCGCTTAGCGGGAACTACTAAGCACTTCCTAATACTAATGAAGAGATTATTATTATAAGAGAGTAATTACTTAGGATGAAGAAGGAAGAGCTATTTAGGACTTATATATAATATAGCCTGAAGCTTAGCTTAAGGATAGATTTCTATAGGTCTTTAGTAATTAACTTTATAATTATACCTAGGATAGTCTTAGCTTATCTTATACTATATAATTCCTTATAAAGACTATAACTAATTACTATAGCCCTTAACCCTAGATCTACCTTAGTAATGTAGACTAATAAGACTATGTTATTATTAAGTATTATCCCTTAGCTTCTATTAGTAGAAACCTACTATCGGATAGCTAACTATAATAGAGGACTTTACTAGCTTAGAGGAGAGGTTATTACATATCTTAAGAAAGTAAAGAGAATAAGAGTTACTTATACTTAGAGGGCTTAAATAATTATATACTCTTTTACTTGTTATATTAGTATTAACTTAATATAGTATTTAACTATTATCTATAGTTTCTTAGTAAAAGCTCTAATCTTATCAACTAAGTAGGTAAGTTAATTATACCTTAAATATAGAGCGTGTCTCTTGAGATATAGCTTTAGAAGTATATATTATTTATTAAATAAATTACTATTATTTACTTAAATACTATTTAATTAGAGTTATTATATTAGTAAGGGAAGGTATAAAGTTATAACTACAATAGTATTTAGTAAGTCAATTTAATAGTAGTTAGTATTAATAAAGCGCCCCTTTAGGTTAGGTATTAGATTTACTCTAATCTAGATTTAATATCGCTAGTAGCCTCTTATTACTCCTCTCTCTTCTAGGTCTCTATAATTGAATATAAGTTATTAATAAGGCCTAATTATATAATAAATCTCTTATGAGATTATTATAAGAGGGCTTTAGTAAGGCTATCTACTATTAGTTCTACTAAGGGGGCATAAGTAACCTTAATACATACCTCTATAACCTCCTATGATAGCTAATAGGTATAGATATTAATATGGCGGAGCCTTATTTATAGCTAAATTATCTTTATTATAATAAGGCTTATAATTATAAGTTATTATATTAGATTATAACTTTTAATATAATATCAATAGTTATACTTACGAATATAAAAGGTTTATTATTTAAGAGAGAGACTTATAGAGTTATAATTAGCTAACTAATAAATAGTCCCTCTTTTATCACTTATAGGAGGGCTAGAAGCTCTATTTCTATAGTTAATATTATAATTTTATTCTACTTATTACTCTCTATAAGATTATTCCTTAAATAGCTTTACAATAAGTAATTATAGGCTATTTTTATTCAGAGTATTATTAGTAAAACCTATATTTAATACTACTTCTAGGCCTTAAGTTAAACCCTTAGGGACTCTATATTCTAAGCATAATCCCTTTATATATATAAGGTATTATATAATATAGTCTACTATAATATAATAATAAGGCCTAGGGTTTTAATTAAATTAAATAAGTCTACTAACTATAAATAAGATATTGAGTCTAGTTATTACCATAGTATATAAGAGGGATCCTACTTTCTACTAATACTTTATAATTCTATTCTTTATTACCTCTCTATTATAAAGTAGGAGTTTATCTTATACTATTAAGGTCTTATAATCTCTTATAGGCTTACTGGTAAGGAGTTTTAATAGTTTCTTAAAAAAGAATAATTATAACAGCTATAGCCTATAGTTAGGTTAGTTTTATAAAACTTTAATCCCTAGAAATTACTAAATATCCTTACTTTCTTTAAAGTAGTATTATAATTAGAGTCTATAAATTAGTAGTCTAGCCCTTAACTCTTTAGATAGGGGGTATATAAATATATAGTTATTAACATAGAAGAAGAATAAGATCTTATTATTATATTAGTAGTAGGTTCTACTAGCTACTCGCTTAAACCTATATATTATAAGACCTATTTCTAAATATTATTATTATAATAATAGTAGTTTATAAAATCTTTAGAGAGCTTTAGGTAGTTTTAGAACGTAGCTATTCTTATAATACCCTAGCACTATCTCTATATAGACTTCCTTATGAAGATTAATATAAATAAAAAAAAGTATTAACTATATTATACTATAGGAGGTTTATATTAAATTTATTTATAATTATAATTAGAGTCCTAAAGGATATCCCTACTAAGGTTATAGCTTATATATCCCTTAGATTATAAGGCTATTAATCTCCTCTTATAATAAGTCTTATCTTAACTTTAACTAGCTTTCTATACTTATTTAGTTTATAAGTATATACCTAGTAACAACTAAGGACTTTATATCCCCATATTATTATATTAAGTACCTTGATCTATAATTTAGATTACTTATAGCTATTTAGATATAATATTTAACCTTCTCTAAACTTATCTCTAAGTAGGTAACTAGCTAGTTAGCTATAAAATAAGGGTAATAATAATAGATCCCTCTCGTAGGTTCCTAATAGAAACCTCTTTAATATGAGGGACTTGGACACCCAGGCTAGAGAAGCCGGAGACACCTTAGCTAGCGCAGGCTAAAAGGATAGAGAGGCCTATAGGTCTAGGGTATAGAACCCTCTATAGCGAGAACTTAGTAAGTACTTGCTAAAGGCTAGAAAAGAAGGATCTTAGGATAAGTAAGCAAAAGTAGTATAGTAATACTAGACCTACCTTTTAGGTGCTTCTATTATTAGTTTAACCTAATTATAGCCCTTAGCCCCTAAATACCTTTATAATTCTTTTGCTTCTACCCTGCTTTAGGAATGTTAGTAATAATAATAGTATTATATACCTAAGTAATGCCTACTAATTAGGCTAAAAAACCTATGCTTAGCTTTTACTAAGTATAGGAGCACTAGTGCTATTTATACCTAAGAAGGATAGAAGCCTATAATTATATATAGACTATAAAGGACTAAATAAAATTATAATAAAAAACCATTACCCTTTACACTAATTAGCAAACTTCTAGATAGACTTACTAGAGCAAAGTTTATTTCTAAGATTAACTCAAGCAAGGCATACTATTAGATTATAATTAATAAAGCAGATAGGTAGAAAATAGCGTTTAGAATATAATATAGGTACTTTAAGTATATTATAATACTATTTAGGCTTATAAATACCCTAGCAACTTTTTAGGCATATATTTACTAAATACTTGCTAACCTTTTAGATACCTGCTATATTATATACCTAGATAATACTCTAATCTATTTAGATATAAGGGAATAGTATACTAAGGACCTCTATGCTATCTTATGCTACCTAAGGGCTACTAAGCTATTTATAAGACTAAAGAAGTGCGATTTCTATTAGATAGAAGTGGATTTTCTAGGGTTCTATGTTACCTAAGATAGCATTAGGATAAACCTAGATAGAGTCTGAGTAGTTACTAAATAGCTAGTGCTAAAGTCCTTTAGAGATATCTAAGTATTCCTTAGCTTCTATAACTTTTACCATAAGTTTATTATAAGATATTCCTATATTATAGCCCCTATAAATAGCGCGCTTAAAAGAAGCTAAAATAGCATGAAGTTAGGAGCCTTCGCTTACTTTACTTAGATAGGGGAGGTATAGACTATGTTTAAGATACTTTAGAGAGCATTTACTAAAGCTCTAATACTAAGATACTATAACCTAGCGCTAGAAACTAGGGTTAAGACTAATATATCTACTTAGGTAGCATTTAGCATGCTCTTATAGAAGCATAGCATAGTTTAATACCTAGTAGCCTTCTAGTTTTTAAGGAAGCTCTTGATAAAAAAAGGCGCTAGGCTATAGGGTAATAAGAACTCCTTATTATTATAGAAAGCCTAGATTACTAGGCATAGTACCTATAAGGACTCCCTGAGAAATTTATAATACTTATAGACTATATAGCGCTAAAGGGAGTACTTGCTATACCTATGCGGGATATTTATAGAAGACTCGCGCAATAGGTTTACTACTTATTAGTATTTAACTTTAAAATCTAATATAGGTTAGGGGTTACTAATCTAGCAGATAGACTATTATAACGCCCTAACTATATAATAGAAGATATTAAGGTAGATAATATACTTCCCACTATTAGAAAGAAGCTTAGGCTTATTAGCTAGCTTTTAGTAGCAGATTGCTAATATATTACTAAGCTTAAAGGAACTATAGCTATTATAAAAACTTATATCTAAGCTATCTAGCGAAGTATATAAGAACCTTGCTAGAGGGCTAGCTCTAAGGTTAAGGGATCCTTACCATTAAGTTAGCACCACCCTACGAAGGGTATTAATAAGCTATTATATAAGTATATATATTAGCATTATCACCTGCTCAGAAGTATATATATGTGCTATGCTAACTACTCCATAAGAGAATTGCAATATGCTAGAGGAATCAGGAGGAGCTAGGGTTATTATACTAGAATAGTATATCCTATGTGCTATAATAAGGGAGCTTATTTAGGATATAGGATAAAATAGCTTATATACTATAACTAGGTATAGATCTTAAATAGATAGTTAGAGGATTATAAGCTAAAAACTACCTCTATAGAGATATCGTAGCTAAGGTTCGCTAGGATGCTAGAGAATACTAAGGATACTAAGTTAATAAGAATAATATCCTTTAGTTTAGAAGAAGGCTCATTACCCTAGAAGAGGGATCCCTCTATTATAAAATCCTAAAGAACTACTATAATATACCTAGATTAGGGTATATAAGGGTAAATAAGATAGCTTAACTAATCTTATAAAAGTTTTTATTAGCTATATTTAATAAAAGATATATAGC
Organism: Colletotrichum sansevieriae; assembly: GCA_026260285.1. Taxonomy (NCBI): domain Eukaryota; kingdom Fungi; phylum Ascomycota; class Sordariomycetes; order Glomerellales; family Glomerellaceae; genus Colletotrichum; species Colletotrichum sansevieriae. The sequence goes on along the minus strand of JAOQIF010000080.1, from coordinate 134,268 downwards.
AATATATTGCTAAGTGCCCGCGCTGCTAAGGGGCGCGCATACTATAGCATAAGCTATATAAGCTACTATAAATACTAGAACTACTAGTATACCTATTCTAATAGATTTCCTTAGACTTCTTAACTAGCTTGCTAGAAAGTCGCTAAGATAATAGAGTTATTTATAATATAATTCTAGTAGTTATATATTAGATAACTAAAGTAGCATATTTCTTAGTAATAACTAAGCAACTAGATGCTATAGGTTTAGCGAGAATCTTATATTAAGAGATTATGTGCTAATGTAGTATACTTAAAGTTATTATTAGTAATTAAGATATACTAATTACTAGTTAGTTCTAGCGAGACTAGACTAAGGCCTGAGATATAAAAGGGCGTATCTCTATAGCGTAGTATCTATAGATAGATAGCTAGACTAAAAGAATATATTAAACCTTAACTATATATCTTATAAAGTTTAGCAAAGGCTTATATAACTAATAGGTAATACAATTAGTTAAAGCTAAATTTTTATATAATAATAGTAAGTATACTACTATTAGTATATCCCTATTTAAGGCTCTTATAGGATACTACCCTTAAATAATTAACTACTACTTATTAAATATTAAGATCAGGACCTAAGGGGTTAATAAAAGACTTAAGAAGCTTATAGAGGTTTACTAAAGAATAGCTAAGAATTAGTAATATATAATAGAGGTATAAGCTAAGAATATAAATACTAGAAGGAAAGTATAATTATATAATATTAGAGATAATATAGGACTCTTAATAAAGAACTTCTATTTTGCAAAGGGTTAGCAAAAGCTCGCCCTATAATTTATTCCTATACTAGTTATAGAAGTTATAAGCTCTAATACCTATAGAGTATAACTTCTGTAGAAGTATAGCAGAGCATATAATATCTTCTCTATTACTTTACTTAAGCTATAATATAGCTAAAAGCTTGCTAAGGGGTAGCTCTTAGACCTTAAAGAAGACCTTAAAGAATAAGAAGTTAAGGATATTATATTATAGAGGGAAGTGCTAATAAGGCTCCTATATTTAGTTAAGTAGAAGAGCTAGCTAGTAGAGTATAATACCTAGGAGCCTGAAGAATACCTAGTAAATGCTTCATAAATCCTCGCTAGATTTAAGAAATAGTAGTATAAGTTATATTATAAGTAGGATAATAAGTAGTATAGAGTAATGAGAAAAGTTAATTAACTATAAGATAGCAAAAACGCTAAGAGACGACCCCCCCCCCCCCCCCGAAAGCAATATAAAACCTATAGGTATCTAACCTTATACTACTATAGAAGTCTACTATAGATTTGCTAAAGTTCTACTAGTACTACTACTTATCGTTATTACTATTACTTCCTTCCTTATTATTATTATCCTTATTACTACTATTACTATCCTCGCTCTCTCCCTCTAAGCTATTACTAGTAGTACTACTATTACTATTCTAACTATTGCTCTCTATAGTATTATTAGAGTTACTATCCTCTATACCTAAGGACTTATCCTCCTTATCATTACTAACCTAGTACTAATAAGCTATTACTAAGTTATTACTAACCTGTTTATAAGAATTAGGTTAAAGCGCAGGGCTACTACTAATAACCTCAAAGATAGTAATAGGAGCTTAGTAATAGGTATTATAAAGTATATAAGAACCTTAAATCTTTAAAAGCTCTTATAAGGGAAGTATATCTAGATATATAGGTATTGCTCTTTAAGAGCTATATTATTAGGATATTAGCAAGCTTATTAAAAAAGGTAGCTTACTTAAAGATATAAGTTTTATTATATAAGTAAGTAGGAAGAGTATTATTAAGCTATATTATAATCTCCTTAATTAGAACCTTATCCTTAGCCTACCGAGCTACCTATAAATATATATTAGAATAATAAAAGGATAAGACTAACTATAAGGTGAAACCTACCTTAAGCAAAACCTATAGATACGCCTAGGTATATAAAGCTATACTCTCCTCTATACCTATAGCAAGCAGTTAGTTATTATAGTCCTTAGTACTAGGCTTGAGGCTAGTAGGGTTTACTAACTAGTTATAGAGGTATTAGAGAAGCTCTTACCCCTGCTCTATAGCTATAAAGATATAGAAAATCTCGCGCTATTAATACTAACTAGTAGCAATTCTATAGGTATAACGCTTAACCTAGTTCTAATAGAAATAAATAATACTAATAAGATAAGCAAGGATCTAGAAATAGGAAAAGTTAGCCTATACCTTCCCTAAATAATTACTAAACTTACCCTATAGCACTTAATATTATAAACCTAGTATAACTTATATATATAGTTGCTATTATGTTAATAAGCGCAGACGACCTGGGTATTCTCAAGGAGCTATAGCATATAGCTAATATAAGGTTTGCTACTACCCGCCTAGTTATACTAATAGTTGCTATTGCTAAGCTTAGACTTAGTAGGGCTATACTTAGCGAGGCGTTAGCTAATAAGGCTCTTAGTACTTATAATAGTTATAGAAGTATTAAAGGATAGGAAGGATCCTGCGAAGGGTCTATAAAGGCTTAATAAAGGACTTAGGAAATATAAAAGTAGTTATTAAATAATATAATATAATAAGGAAGAAAAAGAACTAACCCTAGGGCAGAAAAAAGCTATTACTTCATGGATAGCTCAGAGGCCTTATTAAATAATTATAAAAATAGCTATAATATTAGATAGTAAGAATAGTAATTATTCACTATAGCAAGTGCTACCTACTAGGAGGTAGATATAGTGAATTAGTAATAGTAGTTGCTATCCGACCTGTTTAATAGCCTCGTGACGCGCCTATTTAGAAGGGGGATAATAGGATAAAAAATGAAGTTATTATAAGGGCATAGTATAAGAGAGTGCTCGCTAGATAAAGGGCGAATAATAGGATTAAATACGAAGTTACTATAAGGGCATAATATAAGAGAGTGCTCGCTAGATAAAGGGCAAATAGCTAGAGAACAAATCTATTAATATAAGGATAACTATTTCTTTTTAAAAGAAAATAATAGGATCCCTTTAGACTAACCCTAGATAGAGGGTATAAAGGGGGCCTAAAAGGAGAGGAACTATAAGGAATAAGACTATAAGCTTAGCTATTATATTTATAACTCTAAGGGCTGTATTATCCTTTAGCAAATATATAGCAAAGTATTACTATACTAAATAATAGTAATAATAGTAATAATAGTAATAATAGTAATAATAGTAATAATAGTAATAATAGTAATAATAGTAATAATAGTAATAATAGTAATAATAGTAATAATAGTAATAATAGTAATAATAGTAATAATAGTAAAAGACCTAGGGCCTACCCCGGATAGCTAAGAGGGATAATAATAGAGGGCTAACCTATAATACCTAATCTTATAGTAGGGATTACTATAATTAGAAGGGGGATAATTATAAGGGACTAGATACCTAGGCTAGAGAAGCTAGAGATACCTCAGCTAGCGTAGGCTAAAAGAATAGAGAGGCCTATAGGTCTAGGGTATAGAACCTTTTATAGCAAGGACTTAGTAAGTACTTGCTAAAGGCTAGAAAAGAAGGATCTTAGAAGAAGCAAGCAAAAGTAGCATAGTAATACTAGACCTACCTTTTGGGTGCTTCTACTATCAGTTTGACCTAACCATGGCCCTTAGCCCCTAAATACCTTTATATTTAACTTATTTATAATAGAATTATTTATTACTTTTACACTAAGTAGGAAGCCCCTAGCTTTATAGCTTAATACCTAATTATACTTCTTATTATTATTAAGTTAGCTAGATTATAAGTAGGTATAGAGGTTATCTCGCTATTTATTTAATTTACTTAGCTTTATTAAGTTCGGAATTACGCCGCAGCCCCTTTATAAAAAGACTATAATAAATTTACCTAGTTTATAAGTACAATTCGGGAAATATTATATATGCATTTAACCTATGCTCTCTACTAGTTAAGGAAAATAATATAAGAACCCTATATATTCTTACTTAGAAGTAAACCTTCTAAATATTATTATATAAAGTTAGATATACGCTATACTAGGCCTAATTATATTAGAGCTAAACAGGCTACTATGGCTCTTATAGTAATACCCTCGCTAAACCTTCTAGTAAGGTGCTATAAAAGCTACTATATAAGATTACTCCTTAACTTAAAAGGTTAACCTTCTAGTAAGATAAAAGCTATTATATAAGATAACTCCTTAACTTACCTTCTAGTAAGGTAAACGTTATTATATAAGAGATAACTCCTTAACTAAAGAGATCTTTCCTAAGAGGTTCTTATAGCTCTCCCTCTTCCTTATCTAACTTATAATAAATCCTTAAAGATACTAGTATTAGACCTTATATATAAAAATACTAAGCTTATATAAGATATACCCTTTAATACTAATAATATATAAAAGATTACTAGAGAGTTTAGTATTAATATAACTAATAAAACCCGCTCCTTTATTAACTACTCTATTATATATAGAGAGTATATTATTAGTATAGCCCTTAAGAGGGCTCTTGTTAATACCCCTAGAGGGGTTACTTATAATTATATTATAGCTAAGTAAGTAGACTTAGTAGTAGAAGCTAAGTAGGTTATTATTTACCCTATAGAGTAGCCCTTCTTTAAGTAGGTTCTCTATACCATTAAGGTAGAGGTAGCCTAGGCGTATTAGGGCTTAAATATTAGTAAGCATAGCTTATACTAACTACTTTAATATAGAGAGAGCGTTACTAATAATAATATAGCTAGCGGATAAAGTAGTAATAGAGGCGGTATTTAATAGTAGTACGGGTAGTGCGCAAGAGGATAAGTCGATAGTTTCGTAGTTTCAATAATTAAAAACTATATTATTATCGATATAAAGTTAAAGATCGTGAGGCTATTTAGTATAATAGGTATATATAAGTATAGCTATAGTTAGGAGAGTTATAATTATATAACTAAAGGCTATATATTATTAGGAGGCGCGGAGTTAGAAGGTCTATTATACTTAAGTCGGTAAAATCACTATATAGTAGTTAGAGGCCTTAAACCTTAGATAAATAAAGGTTATTCTTTTACCTAATAAAAAACCTAATAAGGAAATAATTAGAGCAGCTTAATAAGTAGCTTATATAAGTATAGAAGGCTCTAGAAACTAAGGCTTAAGTATAAGTGACTAGTATATCCCCCTAGAATACTCTCTCTCTTTTACTCTCTTAGGGGTTAGAGACTTTAATACTAAGTTATTAATACCTATTATTTCCCCTTTAAGCTATCGATTACATAACATAACCTAAGATAAATGAATATTTCTAAACTTAGTAATACTAACATAAATAGCTTATAGTTATAAGCTACTAAGAATACTACTCTCTTAGGCCTAGTCTTTCCTTAGTATTATATTAAGAGCCTTTTATAGAGATTTTTAGATAGTTAATCTGATTTACTAATTCCCTTTTATATCTCTCTTTTATTAACCTTTATAGCCTTATTTAAGGTCTATTAGTCTAGTATTTTGTTAATAAAGATATATTAATATCTTAATAAGGAGTAGTAGGATATAGAGTATACTCTATACTTAAATCCCTTCTTCTACTTATTCTACTAGTAATTAGACTCTTTACTAGTTTATCTCTTCCCTAAATTACTTTATAGTTAAGGAGGTTTTTTAATATATAAATAGGGATATTAGTAATTATTAATTTAAACGCTCCTTCCTTTATAATATATAACTTAGAGCTTATTAAATTAACTATATAAGAGATTTCTTTATATATACTATTAATAAAATTAAATAACTTTAGGCTTTTATTATTAGTATTCTTTTTATAAGTTAATTATATATTATTACTTATAATATAAGAGATATTTAATAAGTAATATAAATAAAGTTATCAAATTATTTTAACTTATTATTACTTTTTACTTTTTCAATAGCTTTGAGTTTTAATATAGCTACTTTGCACTTTATAATCTATTTAAAAGTTAGTTTTTATATTAAAATCCTCTCTTTATAAGGGATTTAGAGGGTTTTAATATATTTCTTTCTAGTTGTCTTAAGCTAATAGATCTTATTAATCCCTACACTTACTCTTAACTAAATACCTTTAGTAATTAAGTTCTTAAAAATAAAGTAGATTTAATAATTCTTAGAATAAATTATCCCTTAAATATAGTTCTTAAATTAAACTACTATCTTATATAGCTCTTTAATCTCCTTTATGTCATTCTTATATATTACTATATATATATATATATATATATATATATATATATATATATATTAATCTCGCTTTATCAACTCATTAAATAACCTAGCTAGCTTAAATCTAATAGGTAAAATTAATTCTAAATCCCCCTAAATAATAATTAATATAAGAGTTAATAATACTTCTAGATTACTAGAATAAGTATTTACTAAGAAGTTAGCTTTCTAGAAGTAGTTCTAAAACTTTAGCTTTATTAGAGGGGTTCTTAAAATAGCCTTAAGGTCTTCTTTCTTAATATTATCTAAGTTAATATACTCTTATAGCTCTATTAACTTAAATCTATATTAGGTTTAATTCTACTAGAGTGGCTAGTTACTTAAACTATGTAATCTAAATAAGAAACTAGAAGCTCTAGAGGTACTAGGGGTATTAGTAAGTATAAGCTTATTATAAGTTTATATATTAATAATATATAAGTAAATTTAATATTATAGATTTATTTAGATAGCTTTAATTAGTATTATACATGAAAATTGAATTATTAATTATTAGATTATATAATATAGGGTGTATAAGTAACTAAAAATTAATATATAACTATATAAAACTCTATATATAGACCTAGGTGGAATTTACACTTAAAACCTACTAATATAGATGCTGCCCGATTTGGCTGGATTTCGCGCTGCTTTTGAGCGCATACTGCGCCCCACCGCGCGCGCCCAAGGGGTCGATTTGACAGGTCCTAGTAGCCAACGTCTTTACTCTGTCGAAGCTGACAATTGTGACCTTTAGCTTCCTATGAGAGCAGTTCCATCCTTAATTTTCTGGTTAGGAGCAGGAACAAAACATAAGCTCACAGAGCTACATCCGTCATATGAGATAATCTAATATATATTCTAGCAAGGCAATTGAGCACAACCCACTGATGTAATTGCGAACACAGGCCCGCATGTGGTGATTTATTTGATTAAGTTAGACATGATCTTCGTCACGAAGACTCAATATTATCCACTCCTTATCACGCTCCTTCGCAGAAGCAACTTCGAGTGATGGACCGCATCCAGACAGATCCATCCGGCAAACTGGATACTGAATCCTCGAATCATTGAACTTTCCATCTGACATACCATTCTTCCGGGGGGGTAGAACGGACGCATCATTTGACCCCGGCAAGTGAGCCTTGAGTCGCCGAGCTCGTCATCGGGAAGAACTGGACTCAATTGAAGAGACTATTCAAGGAACAGGATCCCAATTACCGTGGGCGCCTTTCACGATACCCTCAATCTCTGAAGTCACCCAACCACCATAGAAATCCCCTGGCTGCGGCTGAACCCGCTCCCCGTCGACATAACAGTCCCACGGTCCAGCGTAGAACGACAAATACCCCTTGATAGCTTCGAAACCTGGTGATGGAGACTCATAAGACCAAATGCGATTCGGCACTACTTGCGGTGTCCCTTTTGGGGCATTCTTAGGCGCCGTAAGAGAGTAGTAGGTTGCGGCGCCTTTCCACTCGCAATACGTACTCCGACGAGTTGGTGTCAGGGGAACTTTGATTGAAGCTGGTGGCAGGTAGTATGCTGGTGAATAAGTCAGTCTCCCGACCGATCGTGGTTGGACTACGTTAGCCGACGAGATTTAACGCACTGGGAGGATGATGAGTTTCCAACACCCAATAGGCATCTTTAGTATCTGCGATCAATTCGCCGTGCCATTTGATCTGCAAGTGAATCGATATTTCTTCCAGCAACGGAGGTCGAGGAAACGACTGAACGTTCATCTTGTTTCGTGCTGCCATGGCTAAGGTGACTGGCGAGTAGAGGCGGTGGAAGCTCTTGAAGATATCCTGACGTTCGGCGGTGAGATTATTTATGATACACTCACTTCATCCACCAACAAGACTTGCCAAAACCCCAGTAAATTGACAGTAATTAACCCCATGTGGCTGAACATGGCTGGGTGGCGAAAGGCACAAGAAGAATAATGGCAGAGATTACCCTGCGTTTGCACGCATGCACTTGATACCTCTCTATTGAACCTCGGGACTTCCTCCCATCAGGTGAACTTGTTGCTGCGCACGGCTTATCTTATCAAGCGAACAGACCTTACCTAACCGCGACTGCCTTAATGTTGCGTCATAACCTGTCGGCGCCAGACGGCTCCACCTGGCCAAAGTGCGAAGGCGCTCAGTATCACGGCTCGCCTTCGACACCTGACTGGTCACCTGCGACAAAGCCATCGAGATTTCCATTGACACGCGCCATCGTTTGTCTTCCCTAGACCATCGACCTACACCTTCCAAATCACGTACGCTTTGAACCTGTTTCGCCGACGGACTCCTTCTGATCTCGCCCAGCGGAACATCATCCTTTCGTTCGCTGCATCGTCTTACCGACCCCTCATACACCCCGCCGCACCCCAGTGTCCGAACCCGAACAGGACCAACCGACGCCATGTCCAACCGACAGCTTTCTCGAGATATGCAAGTCGAGTTTCAGGCCAGAGTATGTCAACTTTTCCTTCGCCGATGCTCCCGCTACATGCTGAGGAATTGTGATCATGCCGGTCCCGTTCTCGTTAACACGCCTTACCGCAGTTCCAAGCTAAGCAGGCACGGAGAGAAGCTCAGAAGGCTGCGAAGCAAGATCCCATTCTGAAAAAACAGATCCAAGACGTAAGTGAAAGCCGGGCTAGCCCGATGTAGGCGTGCCTTCTCGACGACCGCTGACCTTTGCATTCTCTGTAGTTGCTCAAGAAGGGTGAAACAGCAAAGGCATACCAAAAAGCAAAGATGCTCCTGTCCAAGCAGGCTTTGGCTCAACAAATGGACCAAATGGCTGATATGGCGGAGCTTTCAGCTGCTCAAATCCAAGCCAATAATTCCATGAACCGCATGACGCATATGATGGGTCAATCCTCCCGCACTATGTCTCTTGCGCAGAAGAACATGAACCCTGAGAAGGTACGATTATTATGCCTCAATTGTCCGACACCGCGCGGCCGACTGACGATAATCTATCGTTACAGACCCTCGTTACCCTCGAGCAATTCAAGCAACAAAACGAAGAATACGCCATGTCCAACGGAATATACCAGGATGCCATCTCGCAATCAACCAGTGCTCAGGTTTCCGAGGATGCCGTCCACGAACTCCTGGGCAAGCTAGCCGACGATGCTGGCGTGCAACTTAATGCCGAACTCAATAGCGCAACGCCTGCTAAGGAAGAGCTGGTTAGCAACGAGCCCACCGCCGAGGAAGAAGATGCTTTGCAACAAAGACTTCGAGCCTTGAGAGCATGAGCCAGTCTGAATGTGCGCAGAGTACTACAACCTATGGTGAGAAGGCATCACTTATTTGGGAGATCGGATACATTAGGGCGTTTTTTCTTTTGCTTCTTTCTCATGGTTGGTTTTGGCATGAGAGCACGTACGCGAGACAAGCCTCAGAAATGGTCTTTCAAACACAATTGCACGTATTTGACTATGGGAAACTTGGGCGTTCCTGGGAGGAAGAGGCGCTGGCATGCCTTGTCGCACTCCTTAATCTAGACTCGATGTCATTCGCCCTCTAAAATGTCTTTACTCTAACTCACTAAGGCTGCATATGTCAACGTCAGGTGATGTCCCCACCTGCTGCCTACATGTATAGGCTGGCCACTGCCGTAATGTCGCGCTTGATCATCTCCTGAGCAGTCTGCATCTTCTGGTATAATTCAGGGTCTCCGATGATGCGAGCAGCATTCTTGACTTCACGGCAAGTCTCGTCAAGCCGCGTGATTGTCCGCACAATGGTGCCTTCAAGGACGTCTGTTAGGTCGGTAATGTTCTTGAAGCTCATACCTCTCGCCCACTCGTAGACTACCTCCATCAGTCCAAACCTGGGCCGAGAGGTAAAGTCGTTAGAATCATCCGCAGCTTGGATAACTTGATGGAGCGTCTGGACTTCATTAACCTTCTCGCTGATAGCAATGATGGTATCCTTGCCCCGCTCAAGGTTGCCTGTCAAGCTGGGCTGCGAATCCGTTTTTTCTTGGAATACGAAGGCAGAGAGCAAAGCTGCAATCTCAGCCGGTTCGTAGTCCGCAAGTACATTATCCAAAATCAACTCTGTCAAGACCAGTTCGTCACCCGAGTGAATTTCGCAGGCCACCTTCCCCTTGAGCTGGATCCTGGCGCTCTCGTCGATGAACTGAAGCTGCTTTAGTACCTGGATGCGCTGTTCATAGTCAGGCAAGAGCTGCAAGTTCTGGTCGGACAAAGACTGGCGTAGTTGGGAGATATGCTCCTTAATGAGCCATTGGTCGTGGCACATGGCGAACTATTTCTTGTTACGATAGATGACTTCTTTCGTGGGATGTTTGTGAGTGCTTACATGCTTCAAAAACTGTGGGCAAGACAGAGATGGCGATGAAGATGCTAGGAGTTCAGCTTCCTTCCGTTTCTTCATCGTCTCCTGGAACTGGAGGTTCTTGATCTTGGAGAGGTCCATCTCGTCCCACAAGTCGTCCCATGAACGACAAAGGGAGTGGAGCCTGTCCTTTGCCTTGAGATAACTCTCGCCGCTCTGGAGGATCTCTGGAACGATGCCCTTGGTCACATATCTAGTGAGGCACTCCACATCACCCAGTGGCACATGGAGCGTCTTGATACGCATGTGCTTCTTCGCCTGCGGCAGCGGCGTCAGATGCTTGCGGAACGTTGGGATGAATGGCAGCAGGTCTGTTGAATCTCGCGTCTCACGCATGAGTCTGATCTCACACACATGCAATGTAGGACTACCTTGTGGCCCCTTGTTGCTGGGTCCGTCAGAAAGAAGAATGCCTGGTGTGCGAATGCCGTCCTTCTTGTACACGATCAGACGTGACTGAGTGAACATCTTCCGACCGATGGGAATGCCGAGAAGGAAATAATACATTTCCTGGGTCAGCTGCTGATAATCCTGGGATGCCTGGTGGCATTCGTCTATCGAGACGTCGCAAATGCTGCATGAATCCCGCTTGATCTTGGCCAAGTCTGCCTCGGATATCTTAACGGCCTTCTCATGCTCTGGTAGCAGCTGCTGGGTGGCGTGTTCTGAAAAGCTGCGCTTAATCATCTCTTCAATCTTGAGCGCTTCCACACGAAGCAGGTTGAGAATCATGTTGTAAGTAAGTCGGAATTGGGACCTGAGCTTCGATGGCTCTCCCAAAATCATCTTTTGAAGGTCTGCGACCGGGGGGGCCTCATCTCCGCCCGGGGGTACAATGATGACGGAGCCAACAGTATCGAGACCACGACGTCCAGCGCGACCTGCCATCTGCGTGTATTCACCAGGAAGCAAGTTGCGGAACGACTGGCCGTCATGTTTTCTGTAACCCGAGAATACGACTGTCCTAGTCGGCAGATTGAGACCCATGGCGAATGTCTCTGTTGCGAAGAGCACTTTGACAAGCGTCTGCGCGAACAGAATCTCAACAATTTCCTTGACGATTGGTAAGAGTCCACCGTGATGAACTGCAATACCGCGCGACAGAAGCTCCCTCAGTCTGATAATCTGGGGAAGGACTCTGTCCTCGGGTTTCAGCCTGGCAATGGACTTCTCGATCGTCATGTGAATAGCACTCTTCTCGGTTGCAGTACAGAAGTCCTGGTTGCTGAGCGCATCGGCATTCTCCTCGCAACGCTTTTTGGAAAAGACAAAGATGCAGCCGGGCAGCAAATTCGACTTCTTGAGGAACTGGACAAGATGAACCCACAGGTTTTTGTCCTGGGCAGCAGATGTAAAGCCACCCTGGCGACCAGTCCGCCCCAAGTGACCGGGGTTATGACTGGCACGTGGAGGTCCGCCTCGTCCTCTTTGCTGAGAACCCCCGCCTCGAGGGCCGCCCCGTTGTCCGCCTCGTTGCGTTCCTCCTCTCTGGCTGCTTCTCTGAGCACCGCCGCCTCGCGCTGAAGTAGTATTATCCGCAGCCTTAGTCTTTTCCTTGCCTTGGATGGCCTGGTTGGCTTCCTTCCATCCCCTCTCAAGGAACTTCTTATCCGAGTCTACGATCCTGTGAATGTTCTTGCCTGCCCAAAGATAATGCTCCAGGGGGATTGGTCGCTTGGGAGTCGAGATAACATAAATATCTTTCTGCTTCGTTCTTCCAACCCAAGAGGCGAACTCGTACGTATTTGGTACAGTGGCAGACAGCAGAATGAGAGTCACATGCTCCGGGAGCATGATAATAACCTCTTCCCAGACGACACCGCGCTCGAAGTCGTTGACGTAGTGAACCTCGTCGAAAATGACGAATTCGACATCTCGGATCAGATCGGCTCCCCTGTAGAGCATGCTGCGTAGAATCTCTGTAGTCATAATCAGGCAGCTTGCCTCCGGGTTTACCTGGACATCACCAGTCAAGATACCGACCTCGTCAAACGTCTGACGGAAATCACGGAATTTTTGGTTGCTTAGAGCCTTGATTGGTGACGTGTAAATGGCCTTGGTCATGTGTTTCGAAGCAAGCGCAATGGCATACTCGGCGACGACGGTCTTGCCAGCAGAAGTATGCGCAGCAACAAAGACAGAGTCGCAGTTCTCAAGGTGATAAATAGCCTCCTTCTGGAACGTGTCGAGCTCGAAAGGCCAGTCCCTTGCCATATCTGGTACCAATTCTCTGAAGTTGGGGATTTCTCTCTTGATGTCAACCATGTGAGCCCACTCGCGACCGGCTTTTCTAGCACTTGACGCTGTAAGGGCGCCGTGTGGCTCCAGCGCAGGGAACTCGACAGGCAGAATGGCGTCAATGTCTTCTCCATCTTCTTCGTCGGCCTCGGACACCTTTTCATCGTTGGCCTGCGAATCGAGTCTGAGCTGTTCGATTTCGGGTGCCTGGTCTGGTTCCTGATCCAGTTCTTGCTCGACGGCTTTGGCCTCGTCCTCGTTGGTCTGCTTTTTGCTTACGTCGATACCTCGGCTAAGACCAGGCGCGACCTCGAGCAACGCGCCCTCACCCAGCTTGATGACTCGCTCAAGCTTGTTAGAAGGAGCAACAACATCTCCGGCACCAGAACGGTGAACTTGATCTTCCAAGGCCGCCGTTGCTTCAATGCCATCCAGTCCACCAGGGGCAAACGGGAAGAAGCCTGCAGCACCTCGGACAAAATCAGCCCTGCTGGCAGGTTTGCGCAGGAACGACGTCGAGTTCTTGGCCGTAGCACTGTTGGCAGGGACAGTGACGTTCCTGTAGCCAGTCACTCTACCTTCGAGACCATGTCGCTCAAAGCGCGTGACGGTCCTGGTCTGAGGAGCAGCGATTCTGAACAGTTCGGTGTAGTCAACGGGACATTCCCAGCGTCTGCAGATTTAGAATCACAACCTACACACGAACAATGAGAAGATGGGGTCTTACTGCTGGAGGCGGTTCAACCATTCGGGTGAAAATTGCGTTGATGGAGTGAGGAATTCATTTTCGAGATGAGTTTTGAGTTCGGAGGCGTTTTGCTTGATCCTTTTCCGCGGACGCTGCTCGAACAGGATGTCGTCAATGTTGAAATCACCAGTGTCATTAAGAGAGAGACCCTGGACAGCCGTAGCTAGATCAGAGACCATCTTGAAGGGTGCGTTGGGGAGGCAGACTTCAAAGTGGCGGGGATCGGGCTGTTCGCGTGATGAAAGGTGATGCAGTAGCTACCTTAGTGTTGAGGTGGTTAGGCAGGTACCTAGGTAGGGAACCTCAGCTGCTTGAGGTGCCCAAGCGGGGCTGATGACGGTATGCGGGGCTGCTCACAGCGTGTTCGGTGCCCCTCCCTTTAGGTATCTTAACCATGTGCGATTTTGTCGTCACTACTGGGATAGGGTAGGTATAGGTAACTAAGGCGCTCTTGCTGTGTTTGTCGAGACTACAGATATTCACTAAAATTCTTAGTTGTAAACGAATCAGCGTGACACTCTCATATGGTTCAGTGATGTCACCAACTTCGGTTGCCCAGGGGAAGGGAAAATAGAAAATGGGATGCTGGGATGCGTCGTCCTTCCTCTCGCGGCGGGGGCTTCTTGTATGCCCCTAGGCCCCAAGCTACCTCTCCGTCTTGCATTCTCAACGTTACTGTAGCAGCTCACTAGATCTGGATGACTGACCTGCAGTGCCAAAGACTTGCCCAAATCCAATGAGTAGTAATGACAAAACCAAATCTCCTCTTAACCAGTGCTGTGCTGAGCCGTGTTACCAACCGTGCCATTTCGGTAGAAAAGGTTGCAGACATTTACTTTTGATTTTCTGTATTCGGGTCTCGTTTAGCCCACACATCACTACTCTTCCAACCAAATCGAGGGAATAATCGGATCTTTCACGTCTAGTTGTTCTCAGGGTATGAGATGTATATATGAGAACTGAGCAACATATAAGTACAAGCTTCCCCGGTATCTATCAGGCTCAATAGCTCATTATGAATCGGCTTCCACCTGGGGTACCTTCAAATGATGCGGCACACCCACATCCGACCTCCCCTCCCGTATTGCGTAAATCCTTTACAGCTTCAGCATCTTGGCGACGTAGTCCTCAATGATCTTCTCGGTGGGGAAGCTCATCTCCTCGAGTCCCTGGGCGTAGGGGGTAGGGACTTCGGCACCAGTAACTCTTTGGGCGGGCGCGTGGAGGTAGTCGAAGGCGTACTCCATAGTCAGGGCCAGGATCTCGGAGCCGACACCGAAGGAGGGGAAGCCAGACTCAACGGAGAGGAGGCGGTGAGTTTTCTTGACGGACTTGATAATGGAATCGACATCCAGGGGCTTAATAGAGCGCAGGTTGATAACCTCGACCTCGACGCCGTATTTCTTCTTGAGGTTCTCAGCGGCGATCAGGGTCTGGCCAACACAGCGGGAAAGGGTGACGATGGTGAGGTCCTTGCCGGAGCGCTCAATCTTAGCCTTGCCGAAGGGGATAACAAAGTCGTCCTTTTGAGCAGCCTCAGACATGGGGAAGGTCTGACCGTACATGAGCTCGTTTTCGAGAACAACGACGGGGTTAGGGTCACGGATGGCAGCCTTCAGAAGACCCTTGGCGTCCTCGGCGCTCCAGGGAGAAACGACCTTGAGGCCTGGAATAGAGCCGTACCATGCCGAGTAGTCCTGGGAATGCTGGGCAGCGACACCGGCCGCGAAACCGTTGGGACCGCGGAAGGTGATGTTGCAGGGCTGAATACCGCCGGACATGTAAAGTGTCTTGGCGGCCGAGTTGACGATTTGATCAATGGCTTGCATCGCGAAGTTGAAGGTCATGAACTCGCACTGAGATGGCACGACACATGTTAGAAATAAAAACGCGGATCTCTGGAGGTACCGCCCGCCTACGTAGCACTTTTCTGGCGGAATCCGAGCTTGTAACCGACTCATCGAAGTGACCGACGGCTTATTCGACGGACGGGGGTTCACTACTTACGACGGGGTGCAGTCCACTGAGCGCAGCGCCGACAGCGAGACCGCAGAAACCACTCTCAGTGATGGGTGTGTCGATGACACGCTTGTCTCCGAAACGATCAAGAAGACCCTTTGTAACCTTGTATGCGCCGTTGTACTGCGCAACCTCCTCTCCGATGATGAAGACCTTCTCGTTGGACTCGAGCTCCTCGGCGAGGGCCTCGTTCAGGGCATCACGGACAGTGTAGTCCTTGGTACCCTTGGCATCGGCATATGTCCTCGTCTGGACAGCGAAGGCGGGTCGGCTGACAAACTGAGAGACAGGGGCGAATTGGCAGACAGAGGAGCGGAGGGCGACAGCTCTGGACGAAGCCGCCAGGCGGGCTGCGGGACGGAGGAATCGGGACATGGCGAATTGAGTTTTCGGGGTGGGTTGGACGCGAATAGTCGCAACACGGGGGAGATCAATAATCCCACGGTTCAAAATAAATTGAAGGGAAGGGGCAGGTTGGGAGATTGGCGACCTCGCGTGGGGGAGGAGGTTCACGATGGCCAACAACGGGGTTGAAGTTGAGCGTCGGAGGGAGGAGGGATGGCAAAGGTGACCGGAGCTGTCGAGGGATTTCGCAGCCTTTTTTTTTTTTTTTCCTTTTTTTTTTTTTTTGCGCGGGCCTAGCTCTATGGACGTTGAGTCCGTTGAATTGCGGCGAGCTGCCAAACAACAGCGTTGGGGAGGCCCTGGGCCCTGGGCTAGTCCATATCGGGACTAAGGTAGATACGTATCTGCTCATTAGATAATCATCCATCCCCATCCCCCAATTCTAAGCCAATCAATGGCGAAGTCAGGGAGCGGGCCAATCTCGTCCCAAAGGGTTCATAATCCAGGACCGATTTGTTCCTGATAAGCTCTTTCAAGCACACTGCGTCCTGGTAGGATGGCTTACGCTGGGCACCCGCTGCCACCCGTTCCCATCCGAAAAAAGATGGTCGTGACCAGCCAACCGGTCATTTTAACGCTGGAATGGCGGGACACATACATTTAGGTTCCACCTGGAAGAAGGCCGGGGACGGGATGCACTCTCCTGTCGGGGTTAGAACGATCCGCGCCTTCGCGCTTTCGTCGGACATAGATAGGTAGTTCTTCGTGGCTGTAAGGTGGGCGCCCAAGAAAACTGATAAGCACGCTTCCTTTCTGGGACCAAAGCGATAGCATGCTGGGTGCACTTGATGCTGCTCGGCATCTCCTAGAATCGACCTGCACCTGACATATACCCACTCCAACAGCACTTTGCATCATCAATGATATTACATGTCTTAATTACAATTATGCCAACGAGCTTGATTTGTAGTACTCGTATAACAAGTCGCCAGGCACTGGCCTCTATGCATCCCCGTCTTTTTTTGTTTTCCCTGTACCAGGCGCCACGATTATCCAAAGCCCAAAGCTCGCGGGTAGCTATTGCGCAAAGACTCGTCTTCGTACAGATACGTCTTCTTAGTTGGCAGGCTTCTTGCCGACCATGAGGTACATTGGCGTGAATAGGTGATCCTTTCCACCAGCGACTAAGCAGTCGCCAGCAAGTGCCAGGCTATTCGCCGTCTTCATAGTGCCGGCAGGAGCCAGTTTGATAGTCTCGAGGGCGCCGATCAAGTTGTGCATGATAGAACGTCCCCACTTGGTCATGCGCACGATGGTGAAGATGTCGAAAACGGACTGAATGTATCGGACGTCACCAGAAAGGGGCCAGTACCACGGCATGGGGTCGGGCCTGTCAGCAAGATCCTCGTGGTGGAGCAGCTCGAAGCCTGCGGCCTTGATAGCAGCCAGGCCCTCCGAAACCTTGCACATATTGGAAATACCATCACCCTGCTCGATACCGAGACGGATCTCGCGGTGCTCGAGGTTGTTGTTGTCGTACTTATCCGTCATTAACCACTCGTAAACGCCAAAGACTCCGCCGGGCTTGAGCACGCGAAAAATTTCGCTGTAGATACCCTCCAAGCTGGGAGCGTGGCAAGTAGCCTCGATAGCGTAGACGGCGTCGAAAGAATTGTCAGGGAAAGACATTTGCTACGGAACAATATTAGTCGCCACGGCCGGTTCTCTCAAATGCGAAGCGAATGCGACAAACCATGAAATCTCCCTTGACAAACTTGAGCTGCTTTGACAGACCCTCCTTGTGAGCGTAGTGGGTGGCGCGGTCGATCTGGTAGTCGTTGTTGTTCAACCCGGTAACGTGGCAGCCTGTAAACTTGGCGATTTCGCGCGCAGGTCCACCGACGCCGCATCCAACATCAAGAACCTTCATGCCCTCTTTGATACCGATCTGGTGGGCAAGGTAGTGCTCGTGACGAGCAATGGCCTGGTAGAAGGGCTCACCGTGGGAGAAACGGCAGAAGTGGAAGGACTGGCCCCAGCCGTACTCGTATAGGTCGGTCGCGAGGTTGTAGTAGCTGAGAGAATACCAGTGTAAGCCGAGGTCACGAATACAGGAGGCGTGTCGGTACTAGAGCGGCATGGACTTACTGTCTGGTAAGAGTGGCATATTCCGCGGTTCTGGACTGGAAGGCAGACAAGTCAGCTTACGTCGAAACACCACCAAAATGTTGTCGGAAATGGCGTACAGCGCGCTCCTCAGGAGTCTCGTCCTTGGCGGCCTTGTTGTCCCAGTGCTTGAAGTACTCCTCGACAGCGGCCTGCTTGGCGTCGCGCCCCTTGCTGAACATGGCAGCAAGACCACCGGCGGCCTTTGCGCTGTTACCGTGCAAGGCCTTGTTGAAATCGGCATCACGTTGGTGGTCCTCGCGCTCGAGTTTGCTGGCCTTTGAGGAAACCATTGCGAATGTGGAGAAATGCGCGGAGCGGACAGAAGCAGAGAAATGGTATGGGGAGATCAAGGGGTTTGAGTGAGAGATAGGAGAAGAGGAGCAGAAGAAGAGGAAGAAGAGGAAGAAGAGGAAGAAGAGGAAGAAGAGGAAGAGGAGAAAAGCAAGTAGAAAGGGAATCTGCCGCTTTAGTTGGATGAGCGGGGGTTTTGGTGGTTGATTTTATTTTGTAAATGGGGAAAGGAGAGCAGTAGGTAAGTAGATCGTCCCTTTCTCGTTTGGCAATCCGGGTTAAAGTTGGTGTCTAAAGTAAAATCACCTCCGCGCCGACCCATTCCTATCTACCTCAGGTTCTGTGACCGCCTCGGATAATGAGATACATTTACTCCCTCGACGAGGCAGGTACCTGCTGGAAGAGATCCACCGCTGCCACCAACAACCACGCTGAAGCACCCCGGGCGCTGAAAAGACGGGACGGTTCTGTCGGTGCAAGGACCCCCCAATCTGACAGAATGAAGACCCACTGTCAGCACCTTCCGTTAATAAGCCAATAATATCAAGGAGGAAGGTGCGAAAATAGCACTAGTATAAAAGGGGCTTGATCCTATATTAGACCTAAGAGGTATTAAGTATCTTTTACTATAACTTAATAATAATACCTAGAGGTAGATATACTAATATTAATTCCTATTAATTATAATCCCCTCTTTTTACCTCTTTTAAATTTTCTCTTTTAATCTTATATATAAGAATAAATCCCTTATATAAATCCACTCTTTAAACCTATAAAAAATATAATATAATATACCTAGATAAGACATAATCTAAGCCCCTTCTTTTTAAATTTAACTACTAAGTAAATTTAATAAGACCTAATTTAATAAGCTTATAAAAATCCTTAAGCTAAGATATCTAGTTTATACCTAGAGAAAATAAGAAAATAAATAATATCTATAAATAATTAGTAGAAGCTATTAAGTAGTTACTCTTACTCTATATTATTAAATAGATATATTTTAAAAGGCTTATTGAGAAGATCTATAACCTAGTAATAGGGATAATATTAAGATCTAATATTTTATAAGTAATAAGCCTTCTTTCTACAATTAATAAACTAAAAAGAAGAATACTCCTAAAAGGGCTAAAAGAAGATAAATAAATATAGCTATAAAAACTAACTTTTTAAAAGGCTTTATTTAAGAAGTAGATTTATATTAAAAAGTAATTATCTAGAAAGAGAATCTTCTTTACTTTCTATACTTAAGAAAAAAAAGAGAAGCTTTTTATAATATATTTTTCTAGATTTAGGATATTTTAATAAAGAGAAGTATGATACTCTAAATAAATATACTTATAAAGTAGAGAAGTTAAGGATTATGAATAAATATAAAGCAAATATTATATTAATACTTATAGGATAATTATAAATAATTATTAATAGTATAAGAGAATAGTAATTTAATACATGGTTTAGGGAGTAGGAAAGAGAAGATAAACTAGTAGAGGATAAATGATAATTTAGATTATTATATTAAATATAAGGAGTAGCTATTAGAAAAAGGCTCTGAAATAAAAAGAGAAAGCAATTTAACTAGTTAGAAAGCTACTAATAATAAAGATAAATAACAATATATTAATATATATATATATAGATTTAGATTATGTAAGTAAGTAATATAATCAGAATATAGATAAGTACTAGAGATACCTAGATATTAAGAAAGAATATAAAATATAAATCCTTAGGAAAGATAATTTCCTAAGACTAATAATTTCTTAATAATAAGAGATAAGAATAGCTTTATTAGAAGGTATTTAGGAGTTTATAACTTATAATTTTAGTAAGATTAGAAAAATAAGAATAGATAAGTAGTATTAGGGATAGCTTAGTATATAAAAGTATATATAAGTAATATAATATAATAGTTTCCTCTTCTCTTAATATATAAAAATAGAGGTAGGAAAATTAGAATAGACCTATATATGTAGGAATTGTATAAAGATTAATCCCTACTAGTTTAAGAATTAATAATACTAGAAGGTAAGAAAATAAGCTAATAATATTCTAGATTAGAATAAACCTACTAGGAATAGTAGTAATAATAGCTATAGCTATTAAAAACTAGTTTCTATAAGGGTATACTAGCTTATATATTAGATAGGTATATCTTAGGAGGCCTCCTTAGAAGAGTAGTTAAATAAAAACTTAGAATTAGTATTAATTATAAAGACTTTTAACTACTAAGTCCTAAGCTAAAAATAAGCTAAAAAACCTTTATAAGAAACCTTTCTTTCTTTTTATATATAATATAACTAATTAAGTAAACTAAGTAAATCTAAGCCCTAGTAGATATTATAGTTATATAATTCTAGCTTACTTACTATCCTCTTAGATTAAGTAGCCCCTAATTCTAGAATAATATTCTAATAGCTTATAAATTATTATAGGTCTACGGAGTTATTATAGCTACTCTTAGGGATAGCCTAGAGAGTATAATATTAAAAGATCTCTATTAGCTAATATATAATAGGTTTCTTATCTAACCTTAATAACCTCATAATAGGGTTTAGATATCTATATTTATTAACCCTAAGACTAAATAAGATATTAAGGATATTAAGCTATAAATTATTACAATTAAATATATTAAACTACTCTTTTCTTATAATAAGTACTCCCTTAAAAATACTTTTAACCCTAAGAAACCCTATTTCTATTATATCCTTTATTATAAACTTCTTTAGTAATAGCTAGAAAAGCCTCTCTTTCTTAAAAAGAGAGAAAGGTATATCTACTAAATAGTATCTTAACCTAGTTAAAGTAATAATAAATAGATTTTAAATAATAGATATTAAGAAGGACAATTATTGATATATTATTATATTTTATATTAGCTTATATAAAGAAGCTAAGGAATAGTTTAATATATAATAAAAAGAAAACTAGAAGAACTAGGATTAGATTAAGAAGCTTTCTAAAAAAAGATTCCTAGAGAGTAATAATATTATTATTAATAATAAAGCTATTGGAGAGGTTTTATTATTTAAACAAAAAGTAGGAGAGACTCTTAATAACTTCTTATCAAGAGTATTAAAAATCTATAGATAACTATTAATCTCTTATTTATTAGCTTTTACCTAATAAATCTATATTTCTATTACTAATAGTGAGAAGGATCTATAGCTTTAGGAATAAGTCTTAGATAGACTTGATTATAAATAAAAGCTAGATAAGTATATAGTATCTGATAAATATACTTTTAATAAGCTTAAGTAGGTAATTAAATAATATATAAATTCTATTTATATATATACCTATAATATTAATATAAAGGATAATAATTATTAAACCCTAGTAGTAAAAGTCCTAAACAGACTAGAGGGAAGAGATAAGAAGATAGTAGAACTTATATATGAAGTAATATATAACCTAATTATATAAGCTAATAGATTAAATATAAAAATAGTATAAGGAAGATAAGAATTAAATTAATACCCTTAAGTATTAAATAAGACCAAGAGACTAACTATTAGTAATCTCTTCTAGTACTTCAACTATAAAAAATAGGGATATATTATCCTAGCTTATAATACGCTAAAAAACTACTTAATTATTAAGAAAAATAAATAATACTAGGATAATAACTAAACTAAGATAATTAAGTAAAGATAGGAGTAAATAAAAATAAAAACTATTTTCTATTCCTAGCCTCTAGATATTCTTAATAGAAATATATCTATAAGAGATATAGATAATAGATATAAAGAGGATTATAATATAAGTAATTTTTCTTTATAAACTAAGGATAGTAATATCCCTTTTTAATATAAATAGAGTAAAATATTAAAGTATTATTATCTTATAACTAAGCTTCCTAGCTAGCCACTTTATTATAATATAATAATATAATATAGGATTTAGATAAAGAAGCTTTCTTAGCTAAGAGGACTAGAGATAAGTTTAAAGCTAATAATAATTAGGATATATCTAGTTTAGAGTATTAGTAGATAAAGGAGTCATATAAATATAATAGATCTAATTATTACCTACTCTTAGAAGAAGTAGCTAAGTATATATTATAAGAGCTTAAATATATTAGAATTATTAGCTAAGAGAATAATAAGCCTTATAATACTATATATAGATTTACATATAAAAAAAGTAGTGATTTGTTAGCTAAGAGAGCTTATAGAGTAGATTATAATTATAGGAAAAAATAAACTATTTCTTTAGGTCCCTAAGCTTTATTAAGAGGCTTAGAGTAGAATTCAAAAGGAAAGATATACTTAGTTATTACTCTAAACTAGACTAGACTAGAGGAAAATAGCTATCCCTTATAAGGTAAGTCTAGAGATATAAAATAATTAGTTTTAAAATTATAATTACTTTTACTTATTAGAATAATAACTAAGTATAATATCCTAGAATTTAATCTTAAAACTTTCCTAAAGGATATTAATATTAGGATATTAATCCTTTAGCTATTATAAGTTAGCCCTAAGGTAAGAGTAGAGTTAGCTTACCTTATATAAGTTAACCCTTTTAAGACTAAGAATAAGGGAGATAAGTTGAAGTTAAGTAATAATCTTTTAATTCTATATATATGTATATATTATAAGGTTAGTTTAGTTATATTAAGTAATGACTTTATTAAATATACGTTAGGGAAGTAAAACTACTTATATTATTAGAATATTATATATACCCTAAGTAATAGTATTCTATCTAGCCTAGCATATATTAATAGGAATATTAAGTATATATCTATTAGAAATATACTCTTAGACCTAGCATTAATAGTAGATAGTATTAATCTAATATTTATAGAATAGAATAAGTTTAAGAAAGTTAGAATAGTAAACCTAATAATAATCTATCTAGCTAATAATAAAGTTATTATAGTTAAGAAGTACAGCTTACTCTAGGTTATAATTAGAGAAATTATAGCTATAATTTAGGCTATTATCTTAGGTTACTTAGATAAATAGGACCTATTACTTAATAAGTAATAATATTAGAGAGTTAGAGCTATTATTAACTATTAGAAAGAGTTAATCCTTATGAGGATATAAAGGCTTCAAATCTTAGATTAATATTAAGCCTTTACTAAAGCTAATTAGAACCTAGAAAGTATATAAATATTGATATTAGGATATATAGCTAACTAATAGTAGTAAATTAGAAGCTAATAACAATAAAGAAATTATAAAGAAGCTAGACTATATACTAGGAGATACTAATATAGAAGTTTATAACTAAGGATTATTTTTAAAAGACTATTAGATTTTAAGAATAGCTAGAGCTCTTAGAAAATAACTAATATTACTACTAATATTACAGAAATATTACTATAAGAAAAGATAATTCCTATATCTAGTATAATATATCTTAAATAACTTAAAATACTATTAATGCAAGTATATACTAAATTAGACGTACCTGCCCTAATAGAAAACCTAGAATTAATAATTATTAGAAGCCCCTTCTAAGGAAAAATTTAAATATTTTGAAATTTCCCCCTAATAATACTCTTTCTAACTTATTAACCCTATCTAGTAGTATTTATAATTCTTTTATAGAATATCTAATATTAGATTTTTTAATTCTCCTAATAATATAAAAGTTTTTCTTAGCGCTTAAAAACATAGCGAAGATATTACTCTAGAATTAAGTATCTATATTTCCTTAGTATTAATATTACTAAGGATATAGTTAATAAAATAATTAAGATATCTATAGATAATCCTAAAAGCTAAAGTAAGAACTACTAGCTAATAGACTTATTGGGTGGTCCTGGACCTTTCAGACAGAGAGCCATGAGAGTAGCTAGGGTAGAGGACAGGTACCCTACCACTAGCTAACTGCTCCTCTAAGCTTCTCTAAGCTATAAAGTCAATTAATACCTAGGTATAGAGCTATAAGAGTTGCTAGGGTAGAGGATAAGTGCCCTACTACTAGCTAACTACTCCTCTAAGCTACCTAGCTATCTAAGGAAGAGTTATATAGCTAGAACTAGGGATATTAAATTCTAGACCTATAGGAACTAGAAACTAAGAAGGCTTATAAGTAGGTACTAGATACCCTCTAGATAACTACTAAGTAGCCTGGTCTGAGGATAGACTAGTTTAGAGAGGGGGGATTATATCACAAGCTAGGATGAGATCGCAGGGAAAAGGGCTATTACACTACCCTAGGGAAGTCTATAGAAGGGGAATACTAGGTAGCCCCTTAGGTAATAGGCTATCCTAGGGAAGTCTATAGAAGGGGTGCACTAGGTAGCTCCCTAGATAAGTCCTCTAGCCCTCACGCACCCTTATATAGTAGGTTGGAGGGCTAGAGAAGAATGAATGTTCTACCTTGCACCTATGTATACTAACTCTCTCACTCTGCACCGTACCCTTTTTGTGATACGTTCTTCTCTAGAATTTAGATAGTATTATAATAATAATAATAATAATAATAATAGTAATAGAACTAAGCAAGTAAGAGTAACTTAAGGCTAAGGCCCTTTAATATAACTATAGAAAGTAATATCCTTAATTACTAGTAATACTTTAGATAAAATATAATAATAGACTTTTATAAGCTAAAAAGAAGAGGTATAGGAAGAAAGTATAGAACTAGAAAAAGATATCCCTAATCTACTAGGGAAGTAATAAATAATATAAGCTACTAAGCTAAAGCTATAAGATTAGCTAATTGATATTATAAATAATTAAGGATCTAAGATATAGTAACTAAGGAAATTCCATATTATAAATATAAGTAGTAATATAGCTACTATGAAATTTCTAAATAATTAACGAACTAAATCTAATATAGAATAGGATAACTTAATAAATAAAGAAGATAATAAATAGAACTGGGAATTAGAATATAGATATTATGAAAACTATTAAAGTTCTATACTACCTAGGTTAGGATTAATAATTAGAAGCGATATACCTAGAGATAGAAATGCTAGCCTTAGAATTAATAATTCTTTCCTTCCCCTGTTCTATAAATATACTAATGGAAAGCATAGAACTAATATAGAGCTAACTAGAGTACTACTAGAATATAATAAGAAACTAAGTAAAAATATCTAATATAATTAAGAAAATATATAATAACGAGGTATAAGATAAATATAAGGTTATATTTCCTAATAATAAACTAAACTACTTAAGCTATAATTAGAATAATAATAGTAATAGGGAAGAGTTATATAACTAGAATTTGATAGATAAGAGAAGCTTAGTAAGAATACTTTTTCTAGTAATATCTAGATAAGATAATTTATATAGATAAGAAAATTAGATATTTCCTTAGGAGAGGTTTGAAGGATAGAAGACTATACTTTATATATAAAAACCTAAGTTTTAAGAATTACCCTCTAGAAACCTTAAGGATACCTACTTATTAAGAACGATTAAGAGTATTATAATATAAGATTGATTAGTAATTTAAAGACTCTAAGATTATAATTAGTATAATATCTAAAACGGATAAATAGAGAGATATAGTTAAGAGACTATATTATATATAGAGGAATTATTTATAAAACGCCTTTAAGATATTAAAAGGATAACCTTAGTAAAGTATATAATTAATCTCTTATTAGGAGTATAGCTAAAGGTCTAAAGGTAGCTAAGGTACTCTAGGAATGAAACGGAGTTTTCTATTATAATATTCCCTAAGATATAAATAGCTAGAGTTATTTAGAGAATAGATAGAAAGTTGCTATAAGCTATAAATATATTATTCTAGAAAAAGTCTTATAAGCTTATAACTTTAAGGATTATGTATAATTTCTACCTAGTTAATAAAGCTTTAATTAGACTAGTATACCTATATGATAATATAGAAATCAATATTAACTATATCTTCTATAGCTAACTAAGATACTATTTATAGACTAATACTTCTAATAAATTCTAAGGTATCCCTATTTAAAAGGGCTATCCTTCTAAAGCTATATTTATTAAGCATAGAGGAATATAGAAATACCTTAGTATAGTATAAGACTTAAGGGGAGCACCTTCTACTTATATATAATTTTGAGATCTATTATTTAAATACTATAATATTAATAATAGATATATCCTATTTATTATAAGGTACTTATTATACCTTAAGAGCTTACTTTTTATCTTTATTAATAACTATAATATAACTATAGGAATAACTTTTAAGGGTTACTTATACTTTCTTTATTAATATTACTTCTTATATATTACCTAGGCTCCTATTAGCTTAAATAGAAGTATAATACTGCTTTTTAATAATTATATAGAGTTAGGAGGTTTTAAGATTTAAAATAAAAAGCTCTATCCTTTATTAAAATAACAAAATAAGTTTATATATTAAAAGAAGATATTTAGAGATAAGCTACTAGAGATATAAATAGAGATCGAAGCCTTACTCTATTTTATCTTATCTATTTATAAATATATCCTAGGATATACTAACCTAGAAGTTATTATTAAGAGAGCTTATATTAAACAAATAACTAAATAAATAAAGATAAGAAAGAAAAATATATAGAGAGAATAGATAGAGAGAGAAACGCTATACCAGGGGGAGGCTGAAGCTATTACTCTAGATACTATTTATAATATAATATAGAATAATATAACTTATAGAGTTTTATTAATGGCTTAATTCTATATCATAATAGACTATAGTAATATAAATATTAATATAATCCTACTCTAATTACTAGATAAGTATAAGATAAGAATTCCTGTTATAAATGAGAACTTTAGTAATACCCTAGTTATTATATAAATAAGCTAGAGACTAATAGATATAGAATAGAGATACTCTATTCCTAAAAGAGAAACCCTAGTAATAGTTAAAGCCCTTGTTAAATACTAATAGCTAATAAACGCTAGTCTATACCTAATCTAACTTTATATAGACTATTTATTAATTAAATAGAGTATAAAAAACTAAAGAGAAATATAAAAAAAGCTAGTAAGATAAATTAAAATCTTTATAAAGTATAATATTATTTATACTTACTAACTAAATATAATAAAGATTATTAAAGTTATAAATAGACTTAGTAGGATCTATTTAAAACTATAGGATATATTAAGAATAATTAATTAATAAATAAATTATTAAGTAATCGTTAAGAATAGACTAATTATTATAACTAATACTAGGTATATATAAAAATCTTATAGTCTAGGTTAGACTATTATAGCTAAAAAAGAACTATAAGATACTAAAGTAATAAATAGAAAAATAGACTAAGCTTTATATTTATAATATAGGATATAAAGAAAGCTCTACTAGTATAAATAAATAAATTAGTATAATAGCTAAATAAGAACTAGGGATAATAGATCTAAGAGGCCTTCTATAGATAATAAGGCTTAGAAGAATAGTATAGGGATATTATTAAGTCTCTACTCTTAGGCCTTAAAGGTATATAATATTCAAAAAGAGATACGTAAAGAGTAGTAATTATAAAAGCTTATAAATACTAGATATAGGATTTTAAATTATTAAAAATAGACCGAGATATAAGCTTAGTACCTATATTAAATAAGATAAGATTACTAAAGTATTATTTAAAATATATAATAAATAGAGATACTTTAGGCTTATTATTATAGTATAACACTTATAAGGTTAGTTATACTAGCTAAGAAGAGTATAAGATCTAAAGATCTATATTATATTATATAATATATATTAAACCAGTAATCTATACTTGTAGCCCGTAACTCTAAAGAAAATAATAATAATAGCGCCTTAGTAACTAGTCCTTATAGACTTTATAAGGGAGATCTACTCTAGAGGAGCTAATAGTAATATATATATCCTACTAAATATAAATTACTTGATTAAGTTCTTAGTACTAATTCTTATCGCTAAAGCTATAGCTAAATTAGTATATTAAGTATAGATATTATTTATCTTAGTAATCTTTAAATGGCTAAAAGCTATATATTATAATGATAATTCGCACTTTAAGAATACCATTTTGTAATTAGTTATAAGATTTTAAGGAGTTAAGCTAATCTATAAACTAACTTTATACTTATAATTAGTAGAATAAGTAGAGAGAATAATAAGAATACTTAAGCTATAGCTAATAAACTAGATAAAAATAGTTCCTAAGGAAATAAGATACTAATACTACTTTTAGATTCTAGAGACCTTATAATAATTAAATTCAAGGTTTACATCTATAATTTCTATTATATTATTATAGACTATATTAAGCTATAGCACCCTTTGATAAGATATTAGTATTAAGGGATTAGATAACTTAGAGAAAGTTACTAATAGCTATTAAAACCTATTAATTATCCTACTAGAAAATAAGTTTAAGCTAAATATATAATACCTAAGCTAGGAGACTACTTTATAACTTAATAAATATAAGGAAGTAAGAAATTAGATCATATAAGATATAGTATTAATAGTAGAATTAGTAAATAATACTATAAATATAAAATAAGTTTTTAAACTAAATTACCTAGTCTAGGAAAAGTCTAAAAAAGATAATAAAAACAAGTTAAAGTTTAAATTATTATAACTTAAGCTATATAAAGTTATTAAAATAGCCTTAGAAGTTTTATACTAGCTACTAGATCCTAAAGATTATAATAGGATAAGCTGAAGGAAATTTATATATTAGACTTAAAAAGGTATTCAATCAAGCTTAAGAGACTAAAGGTCTTAAACTTATAATATATAATATTGTCACGAATAGCAAATGGGCGAAGGTTAGTATACTTCAATTGCACTATATTAAGTGGATTCTGCGTTAAAGAAGGGAAAAGTCTATCCATAGGCTAGCATAGCCCCAGAAGGCTAAAGGCTCGCCTAGAGATTATATAACTTAGTAGTTATATAACCCTAAATTTAGGTAGATCTAACCTAGCGCTATAATATCACCCCCCCCCCCTTTACTAGTATTACTATCCATAGCAATTAACTATTATATATGTAATCATTTCCTAAATAGTATTCCTGCTTCTAATAGTTATGCTACTATATCATTATTATTTATAGTAGTAAGGTCCTCGTCTTAGGTAGTAGCTAGAAGCTAAGCTAAAGGGTGTTTTAGTAATCTTATAGTAGCTAGGTTAGTAGTATAAAAGTCTTATAGTACTACTAGGGCATGCTTAAAACTTTTAGTATTATACTAGGTAGGGTTATAATTATAGCCTTTCTAGTTAGTATAATACTATAACTATCCTTAGTATAACTAGCTAGTAGTTACCTATATAACCTTATATTCTAGCTTATTATTAAACTTAATAGCAGGTAGTAGGGCTTTAAATTAACCTAGTAGAGGATCCCTAGTAGCTTTCTAAAGCTTGCTAGAGTAGAATACTAAGTAGTAGTTATATTCTCTTAGTAGATCTAGTACTTATATCCCCCTAGTGCTAGTAGCTTTAATTAGGTATAATCTATCTTATGATATAGATAGCTTTAAAGAATTATCCTAGTGCTATCTATCTATTAATATATAAATAGAGTCTCCTATAGCTAAGTTATTAGGCTACTAGTAGTAGTTAGTAGCGCGGGTATAATAGTATTAAGCTATAGCTATATTCTCTTTAGTAATATCCTATATATTCTAGAGGTTTTACATAAGCTACTAGGTATTACCCTAGTTAATCTTTTCTTTTACTATTAAGAACCTCTATATATATTAATCCTAGTTAAAACTTATCTATAGTAAGTACCCTTATTTAATCTTAAATAGTATAAGACCTATAGTTTTATTTAGTAGTACTACTAAGGCGAAGTTTATAGCGAGGAGTATTTTACTCTAGTTATCTTAGAACTAATTTATCTAGGGGTAGAGGTATTAAGTTAGATATTAGTTAAAGATCTCTATTTATCTATTAAGTTCTATATAGCTAGCTATACTTAGCTATATAATTATACTATATATCTTATAAAGTTTACTCTAGAAGTTAGAAGTAAACTAAGGGCTTTTAATAGATATAATTATAATAGGGAACCCTATATACTAGAAGATATAGGTATAATATAGCTAAGTGAGATCCTATGCTATAATAGTCTTATAGTAGGAAAGGGAGACTATCTTCTTTAATAAGTAGCATATTATTATAAATATATTATTATACATATAGTAGTTAGGTAGGTATAATATAAAGTCTATTATAATATATTCCTAGGGGTAGTTTAGTATTAGCAAGTGTCTTAACTCTCCTAGGGGCTTATCTCTTAGCTTTTAAGCCTAGTAATAGGTATAGTAGTTATACATATACTACTTAATATTAGTAGTTAGCTAGGGCTCAAAGTAGCGCTCCTTTAAAAGCTTAATAGTCTTATTTTAGCCTAGGTATACTATAAGCTTTTAGGTATAGGCCTCATA
Organism: Colletotrichum sansevieriae; assembly: GCA_026260285.1. NCBI lineage: Eukaryota > Fungi > Ascomycota > Sordariomycetes > Glomerellales > Glomerellaceae > Colletotrichum > Colletotrichum sansevieriae. Next base: position 103,516 of record JAOQIF010000080.1, on the reverse strand, counting down.
GATTAGATTTATATATAGGTCCTCCTCTTTAGGTATTATAAGCTTCCTATCTATTATTAAGAGCTTATCTTATATTTTTTCAGCGCTCTTTTTTAATAGTAGTAAGTATTCTTAATACTTTAAGTAATAATATATTAGGCTTATAGTTAAGCTAGACGATCTATTTAACTAGAGGTATCCCTTTAGCTTATCTTCTAGTTTAAGTATATTAATAGCTATTATAGGGTAGCTTAGGGCATCTTCTAGTAGCTAGTATAGCTTATTTACTACCTTTAGGGATAAGTAGGTAGTTAGTAGTAATACCTAAGTATAGTCTAACTTATAGATAGCTTATTAGGTTTAAAAGTCTTTATTCTTCTATAACAGGGTATTAGCTAGTATATTTTTGTACCCTAGGTAGTACTAGATATAGAAGTTAAAACTAGCTAAGATACCTAACTAGTAAGCTTAGTAGATATTTAGAAGCTATTTAGTTATAAAGTAGAGTAGTAGTTAGTAGTTTATAATAACCTTAAAATACTAGGTAATTACTAATAGTTTAGCTCTCTATTCCTCTAATGTAAGAATAATTACTATTATCTTATAGTTATAAATAGGGTAGTTTATTTTAGTTAATAATATAATCTTTAAGAAATAGGCTACTAGGTGCTATAGATTATTATTAGTTTATTATTAGAGGAGGGTAATAGTATAGATAGATTTAGAGATATCTATCTCTACTTAGGTTAGTAGCTTAGGCTTCTAGTAGTATAAGATAGGGGTTAATACTAAGGCCTCCTTTAGTATTATAAATACTACTATATAGTTATTATTAAAGTTAAACTAGGCGCTTTTAGCTATAGGTAAGTAATCCTTCTATACCTCTTAATAAATTATTAATAGAAGTTATAGAACCCTAGGAAGGACTAGATTTTATATACTATAGTTAGTAGTTACTAGTCTTTTACTATAGAAACCTTCTTAAGGTTAGGGCTAATCCCTTTAGTAGTAATAATAAACCTATAGTAGTTATATTATAGTTACACCAAATTCGCACTTCTTAATATTAGCCTAAAGCTCTGCTTAGCAAAGCTAGTTAAGGACCTTCTTAATATAGTTCTTATACTAGAGGGGGCCCTCTAAGTATACTAGGATATTATCTATATATACTATATAGAAATTATCTAGGTATTCTATAAGGGTATTATTTATATATTATTAGTATATAGCTAGCTTATTATAGAGCCTGAAAGGTAGAACTTTATACTTATAGAAGCTATATTAGGTATAGAATATTATTAAGTCTTCTAAGTTAGAGTAGATGCGAATTTAATAAAATACCTAGTAGATATTAATCTTTATAAATACCTTAGCTTAGCTAATTTAGCTTAGTATTTTATTAATCAGATATAATAAGTACTTATCCTTCTTAGTAAATTTATTTAGCTTTTAGAAGTTAATTTAGAACTAAAAGTAGCTATTAGCTTTTGAAATAAATAGTATAAGGGATATAAATAAGGTATTATTTAATATTATAAAGCCCTTTTTTAGGTTCTTAAGGAGGTATTATTAGATAGCCTTAAGTTCTAGTAGTAATTACTTATATAATAGGTAGAAGGTTAGCTACTCCTTTATACCTAGCTCTAGTTTAATTTAGTAGTTATAAAGATAATAAAGAGGTAATATATTACTAGTAGTTTTATTAAAATAATCTCTCTAGTCCTAGAGGTATAAGGGGAGTCTCTTATTAATTAGATATTAATTCTTAGCTTTATTAACCTCTAGGGGGCTTATATCTTTCTCTTCTACTTCTTATTTATCAGTAATTATTAGATTAAGCTTATATAATAATATAGAGCTTAATTTAATATTAGTATACCTTAGGTTCCTTTTAAACCCTATAGTGCTAATAAATATTATATTAAGGTATTTCTTTATTTATTAGGCCTTAGGGGTGAGGGGTCCTAGTATAGTACTTACTAGGCTTAGTTAACTATTAATACGCCCTTTAATACTATATCTATCTTCTATAAGTTATTATTATATCCTAAGTCCTTAGGTATATAGCCTTATTATAGGATCTTTATAGGGGTTTTAATCCTACTTCTTATAGCCTTTTAAATATTATATAGCTATTCCTTAGCTTAAATATAGCTTAATAGCGATCTATATTAAGTTAATACTTAATATTAATTTTAATAAGTTAGAGGAGGTTTTTAACATCTTATATAATTATTCTAGAGAGGTCTTAAGCTATAGGGGTATTATTAAGCTAGTATAAGTACTAATAATATATATCTATACTAATACTATAGTAATTAAACCATAAGAAGCTAAGAATAAGGTTATACATCTTTATATTAAGTTAGAGGAGGGGTATTTATATTAATTCTTAATAGTCTACTTATTACAAGTAGTTTATATCTTAGTTATAATATCTAGTCGCTCTCTATTAAATCTAGTAGCTAGGATAGGGTGCTAAAACTTATTATACTTAGTATAGTAAAAATCCCTTAATAAAGGGGTTATATAAGTATTTATAAAAGTATAGCTATTTATTCTAGTATTAAAAAGGGCTCTAAGGTAAATATTATATCTATTATAAACTAGAACTAACTCTTTCTCTAGTAGTCTATTACTAATTAGTTATTATAAATTAATAAGTATTATTACTAATTACTAATTATTACTAATTACTAATCTCGTTAGTCCTCTCCTAGTAAGGAGTATGCTTTTACTAGGAGCTTTAGTTTTCTACTAGCTCTAGGTTACTATTAATAGCCTTAATAAGCTTAGTAATATTTATAATAGCTCTAGCCTACTTATAGGAGCAATCCTATGAGGTATAGCTAGTACTATTATAGATAAAATAAGCGCCCTAGTTATAGAGCTTCTTATATAAAGACTTAGGGATTTAATCCTAGTTAATATAAGCTTATATATAGGGTTTTCTTCTACTAGAAGGTTTAGTATAGGCTACTAGGGCGGAGCCTTATAGAGTAGTTTAATTAGCTAAGTAGTTATTAGAAGGTGCTATAATATAAGCTATAATATAGACCTAAGTAGTATATATAAGGGACTGGATACCTAGACCGGAGAAGCTGGAGACGCCTCGGCTAGTATAAGCCGAAAGGATAGAGACGCTTATAGGTCTAGGGCATAGAACCCTTATAGCGAAGACTTAGTAAATACTCGCTAAAGGCTAGAAATAAAGGATCTTAGAGGAAGCAAGCAAAAGTAATATAATAATACCTATCCTACCTTTTAGGTGCTTCTATTATTAGTTTAACCTAACTATAGCTTATAGCCCCTTTAATATCTTTATAATTCTTTTGCTTCTACCTGCTTTAGGAAGGTTAGTAATAATAATAGTATTATATACCCAAGCAACCCCTACTAATTAAGCTAAAGAACTAATGCCTAATATTTGCTAAAAGCAGAGCGAAATAGCCTATATAAACCTATTTAAGGAAGCTAACCCTAGCGAGTAATTAGAGGATAATATAAGCTAATAAGGGGAGGCAAAAAGCTATACTTTAAGCGAGGCTAGGGACCCTAAGGAGAATAGGCTACCTATACTAAATACTCGCTATATAGATAACGAGTATATATAGGAAAATAGGGAATATAAGACCACTTCCTATAGACTGGATAGGCTAATAGGCTAGATATCCATAGCTATAGCTAATAGGCTAGCCTAAGCTAGAGGGCTAGATAAAGCAACTAGCTAAGTGCTAGTATAATAGATTATAACTATAATAGCTAACTAGTATAAGCTAATTGCTACTATATTAAGTAACTAAACTCCTACTAAGCGATCGCCTAAGGTTTATAAAAAAAAACCCGAATTATAATATAGCGCGCCTTACTAGCAAATCTACTAATATAATAAGAGAAGATTAGCTCGTTATAGTTAAAGAGGCTTATAAGTACTACCCTAGCTACTCTAATAGCTAATATATCTAGTAGGCTTTAAGTATAATAGAGCATACCCTATAAATAGAATAGTAGAATTATTAGTAGATACTTATAGATAAATTAGGGAATTAGGTTAACCCCTAATAGGAAGACTTTAGAATTTTTATAAGAAGGTAGTATATTATGCCGAAGCTCTAAGAATAGAACTATTATAATGCTTTAAGATAGTATTATTAGAGGGATAATAAGAAACTAATTATATATTAGGCTTAATAGGAGTTTATTAACTAAGCACTTAGCGAGCTAAGCATAGGTAATATAAAGGCGCACGCCTTCTTCTAGGGCCTTATTAGAACCCTAAAGGATAAGCTCTTTAAGCAGGATATTAACTATACTAATATATATATTATTACCCTATATATATAGAGATTATAGGAGATTATAGAAGGGAGATATATAGGAATATCTACTAGCTATTTTAAGTTATAAAAATAACTATACTTAGGCTCTTTAGACCGCCCTTATAAGAGCAGCTTATAACCCCCTAGGTTAATAGACTCAAGAGACTGCTACCTAGAGACCCTATCTAGGAATAACTACTTAGCAGATACCTGCGCAATACCTAGCGCTAATAGTATATTCTCTAACTCCTAGGGACCCTAATGCTATAACTATAAGAAGTATAGCTATATCTCCCCTAACTATACTAAACCCTGTATATAGCTAATAAGTAGCAACTAGAACCTAAACCTAAGATAGGGCAGGATAAGCGTAATTATAGCACCCTATATAACTAATACTAACAACTTAGAAAATAAGTAGGCATAGATATAACCCTACGGGGTATTATATTAGAAATCACCTTAGTTCTAGTAAGATAGATTATTAAGGGATAGGTATTAGCGCTCCGAGTATCTAGCAAAGTTAAACTAGAGATTAATATAGATACTTATATAGTAATAAACGTTATATAAGAAGATCTTATTAAGAGGCTCTAACTAAAGGAGGCTACTAGTATTATAGCCCCTGAATTAGTAGATTTCTAGGGAAAACCTATGCCTATAGGCAAGGTCTACTAGCTTATATTCTTCCTTATAAATAGTTAGGGTTACCTATAGAAGATTTAGTAGGCTTTTATTATAAGGTTTCGCCCTAAAGGAGCAGGAGATATTCTTCAATCTAATAACTTAATAGGATAGGAAGGTATTTATATAGATACTTATATATATACTTAGTTATATAAACCCCTCTTGCTCGCTAAGCTAGAGGTAATTATCCAAGAGATTATAGAGAATAGCTAATAAGCTTATATTATATATCTAATAAGCGCTATAAGCCCTAATAAGAAGGATATAGAGACCTTAGGTAAATATTTGCTAGATAATAAGTAGGAGAAGAAGATTCCTAGGGAACTTTAAGACTTTGCTAACGTTTTTAATAAAGAGAATATAAAGAAAGTTCTAAAGCTAAAGGGAGTAGTATATTATATTAAACTAAAACCTAGTAAGGAACCCCTATATAGACCTATATACCCTATATTAGCAGAGTAGTTAAGAACGCTTGCTAAGTATATTCAGGATATAGAAGCAGTAGGCTATATATACTGCTTAACTAGCTCTATAGGAGTACTAGTGCTACTTATACCTAAGAAGAATAGAAGCTTATAACTATATATAGACTATAGAGGATTAAATAAAATTATAATAAAAAACCATTACCTTCTACTATTAATTAGCAAGCTTCTAGATAGACTTACTAGAGCAAAGTTCATTTCTAAGATTAACTTAAGCGAGGTATACTACTAAATTGCAATTATTAAAGCAGATAGGTAGAAAATAGTATTTAGAATATAATATAGGTACGTTAAGTATACCGTGATGCTATTTAGGCTTACGAATGCCCTAGCAACTTTTTAGGTATATATTCACTAGATACTTACTAACTTTTTAGATACTTGCTATATTATATACCTAGATAATATTCTAATCTACTTAGATATAAGGGAATAGTATACTAAGGACCTCTATGCTATCCTATACTACCTAATAGCTACTAAGCTATTTATAAAACTAAAGAAGTGCGACTTCTACTAGATAGAAGTAGATTTTCTAGGGTTTTATATTACTTAAGATAGCATTAGGATAGACCTAGATAAAGTCTAAGTAGTTACTAAATAGCTAGTACTAAAGTCTTTTAGAGATATCTAAGTATTTCTTAGCTTTTATAACTTCTATTATAAGTTTATTATAAGATATTCTTATATTATAGCCCTTATAAATAATATACTTAAGAGAAGCTAGAATAGCATAAAGTTAGAAGCCTTTGCTTAAACGGGGGAGATATAGACTATATTTAAGATACTTCGGAGGGCATTTGCTAAAGCCCTAATACTAAGATATTATAACCTAGTATTAGAAACCAGGGTTAAAACTAATATATCTACCTAGGTAGTATCTAGCGTGCTCTTATAGAAGTATAGCATAGTTTAGCACCTAATAGCCTTCTAATTAAGGAAGCTCTTAGATATAGAGAGGCTCTAGGCTATAGGGTAATAGGAGCTCCTTGCTATTATAGAAAGTTTAGATTACTAGGCGTAATACCTATAAGGACTCCCTAAGAAATTTATAATACTTCTAGATTATATAATACTAAAAGGAGTGCTTGCTATACCTGCGCAGGATATTTATAGAAGACTTATATAATAGGTTTACTACTTATTAGCATTTAACTTTAAAATCTAGCATAAGTTAGGGGCTACTAATCTAGTAGATAGACTATTATAATACCCTAATTATATAGTAGAAGATACTAAGGTAGATAATATACTTCCTACCTTTAGAAAGAAAGTTAGGCTTATTAGCTAGCTTTTAGTAATAAATCGCTAGTATATTGCTAAGCTTAAGGGAACTATAGCTATTATAAGAACTTATATCTCAGCTATCTAGCGAAGTATATAAGAACCTTGCTAGAGGGCTAGCTCTAAGGTTGAGGGATCCTCACCCTTAAGTTAGCACCACCCTACGATAGGTATTAATAAGCTACTATATATAAGTATAAATATTAGCGCTATTACTTATACAAAAGCATATATAGGTGCTATGCTAACTACTCCACGAGAGAATAGCAATAAGCTAGAGGACTTAGGGGGAGCTAGGGTTACTATACTAGAATAATATATCCTACGTGCTATAATAAGGGAGCTTATTTAGGATAAAATAGCTTATATACTATAACTAGGTATAGATCTTAAATAGATAGTTAGAGGATTATAAGCTAAAAACTACCTCTATAGAGATATCATAGCTAAGGTTCGCTAGGATGCTAGAGAATACTAAGGATACTAAGTTAATAAGAATAATATCCTTTAGTTTAGAAGAAGACTTATTATCCTAGAAGAGGGATCCCTCTGCTATGAAATCCTGAGGAACTACTATAATATACCTAGATTAGGGTATATAGGAGTAAATAAGATAGCTAAGCTAATCTTATAAAAGTTTTATTAGCTATATTTAATAGAGGATATATAGCGATATATTACTAAGTACCTACGCTGCTAAGGGGTGCGCATATTATAGTATAAGCTATATAAGCTACTATAAATACTAGAACTACTAGCCTACCTATTCTAATAGATTTCTTTAGAGTTCTTATCTAGCTTACTAGAAAGTTATTAAAATAATAGAGTTACTTATAATATAATCCTAGTAGTTATATACTAGATACCTAAAATAGTATAGTTCTTAGTAATAACTAAGTAACTAGATATTATAGGTTTAGCGAGGATCCTCTATTAAGAGATTAAGTGCTAATATAGCACGCCTGAGGCTATTATTAGTAACTAAGATAAACTAATTACTAGTTAGTTCTAGTAAGACTAGACTAAGGCCTGAGATATAGAAGGGTATATCTCTATTATATAGTATCTATAGATAGATAGCTAGACCGAAAGAATATACTAAACCTTAACTATATATCTTATAAAGTTTAGTAAAAGCTTATATAACTAATAGGTAATATAATTAGTTAAAGCTGAATTTTTATATAATAATAGCAAATATACTACTATTAGTATATCCCTATTTAAGGCCCTTATAAGATATTACCCTCAAATAGTTAACTACTACTTGCTAAATATTAAGATTAGGACCTAAGGGGTTAATAAAAGGCTTAAGAAGCTAATAGAGGTTTGCCAAAGAATAGCTAAAAACTAGTAATATATAATAGAGGTATAAGCTAAGAATGCAAATATTAGAAGAAAAGTATAATTATATAATATTAGAGATATTATAAGACTCTTAATAAAGAACTTCTATTTTATAAAGAGCTAGTAAAAGCTTGCCCTAAGATTTATTCCTATGCTAGTTATAAAAGTTATAAGCTCTAATACCTATAAAGTATAACTCCTAGAGAAGTATAGCAGAGTATATAATATCTTCTCTATTACTCTACTTAAGCTATAGTATAGCTAAAAGCTTGCTAAGAGGTAGCTCCTAGACTTTAAAGAAGACCCTAAGGAATAGGAAGTTAAGGATATTATATTATAGAGGGAAGCGCTAATAGGTCCCTTATATTTAGTTAAGTAGAAAGGCTAGCTAGTAGAGTATAATACCTAGGAGCCTGAAGAATACTTAGCAAATGCTTTATAAATCCTCGCTAGATTTAAGAAATAATAGCATAAGTTATATTATAAGTAGGATAATAAGTAGTATAGAATAATAAGAAAAGTTAATTAACTATAAGATAGCTAAAACGCTAAGAGAAGACCTCCCCTATAAAAGCAATGCAAACCCTATAGGTATCTAACCTTATATTACTATAGAAATTCTACTATATATTCGCTGAAGTTCTGCTAGTATTACTACTTATTATTACTACTATTACCCTCTTTATTATTATTACCTTTATCCTTATTATTATTATTCTCACTCTCCTCCTCTAAGCTATTGCTAGTAGTATTACTATTATTACCCTAACTATTGCTCTCTATGTTATTATTAGAGTTGCTATCCTCTATAGCTAAGGACTTATCCTCCTCGCTACTATAAACCTAATATTACTAAGCTATTACTAAGGCGTTGCTAGCCTTTTTATAAGAATTAGGTTACGGCATAGGGCTATTACTAATAACCTTAAAGGTAGTAATAGGAGCTTAGTAATAAGTATTATAAAGCATATAGGAACCTTAAACCTTTGAAGGCTCCTATAAAAGAAGTATAGATATTTAGGTATTGCTCTTTAAAAGCTATATTATTAGGATATTAGTAAGCTTATTAAGAAAGGTAGCCTACTTAAAGATATAAGTCTTATTATATAAATAAGTAGGGAGAGTATTATTAAGCTATGCTATAATCTCCTTAACTAAAACCTTATCCTTAGCTTAGCAAGCTGCTTATAAAAACACGTTAGATTAATAAAAGGGTAAGATAAACTATAAATTAAAACCTACCTTAGGTAAAACCTATAGATACGCTTAGGTATATAAAGCTATACTCTTCTTAATACCTATAGCGAGGAGTTAGTTCTTATAGTTCTTAGAACTAGGCTTAAAACTAGCAGGGTTTACTAACTAATTATAGAGGTATTAGAGGAGCTCCTACTCCTGCTCTATAGCTATAAAGATATAGAAGATCTTATGCTACTAATATTAGCTAGTAGTAATTATATAGATATAATACTTAACCTAGTTCTAATAGAAACGAGTAGTACTAATAAGATAAGTAGGAATCTAGAGATAGGAAAAGTTAGCCTATACCTTCCCTAAATAATCGCTAAACTCACCCTATAATACTTAATACTATAAACTTAGTATAACTCATATATATAATTACTATTATATTAATAGGCGTAGATAACCTAGGCATTCTTAGGGAGCTATAGGATATAGCTAACGCAAGGCTTGCTACTACCCGCCTAGTTATACTAATAGTTACTACTACTAAGCTTAGCTTTAGTAAGGCTATACTTAGCGAGGAGCTAGCTAATAAAGCTCTTAGCGCTTATAATATTTAAAGAAGTATTTAAAGATAAGAAGGGTTTATAAAGGCTTAATAAAGGGCTTAGATAATATAAAAGTAGTTATTAAATAATATAGCATAAGGAGGAGGGAAAAGAACTAACCCTAGGGCGGGAAAAAGCTATTATTTTATAAATAGCTAAAGAGACCTTGCTGAACTATCGCAAAGGTAGATATAACTTCGGATAGCAAAGAATAGTAATTACTCACTATAATAAGTACTACCTACTAGGAGGTAGATATAGTAAATTAGTAATAGTAGTTACTATCTAACCTATTTAATAGCCTCGTGATATACCTACTTAGGAGGGGGATAATAAGATAAAAAATAAAGCTATTATAAGGGCATAGTATAAGAAGGTACTCGCTAGATAAAGGGCGAATAATAGGAGAATAAAAACGAAGTTATTATAAGAATAACTATTCTCTTTTGAAAGGAAATAATAGAATCCCTTTAGAATAGCCTAGATAGAGAGCATAAAAGGGCTTAAAAAGAGAGGAACTATGAAAGATAGGACTATAGGGATAGCTACTATATCTATAACTCTAAAGGCTCTATTATCTTTTAGCAAATATATAGTAGATAGTTATTATATTAGATAATAGTAGTAATAAGTAAAGGGCTAGGACCTACCCTGAATAGCTAAGAAGGATAATAATAGAGGGCTAACCTATAATACCTAATCTTATAGTAGGGACTATTATAATTAGAAGAGGGATAATTATAAGGGACTAGATACCTAGACTAGAGAAGCTAGAGATACCTTAGCTAGTATAAGCTAAAAGGATAGAGAGGCTTATAGGTCTAGGGTATAGAACCCTTATAGTAAAGACTTAGCAAATACTTACTAAAGGCTAGAAATAAAGGATCTTAGAGGAAGTAAGCAAAAGTAGCATAATAATACCTATCCTACCTTTTGGGTGCTTCTGCTATTAGTTTGACCTGACTATGGCTCGTAGCCCCTTCGATACCTTTATAGTATAATCCTAGAAGTTAAAGGCACTATTTATATAATAAATAGAGTACTAGTTCTAAAGAGAGGTAGGTAGTTTCTTATAGAACTTCTAGTATTAATAAGACCCTAGAAGCTTAGCTTTATAAATAAGTCTAGTAAATATAGCTTATTTAGTCTAGATATCTTTAAATAAGATAGTAAGGGTATTAAGCTTTATCTAAGCCTTATTATACTAAACTAGGTCAATAAAGATACCTTTTAGCTTATTAATAAGCTATTTTATTATAGAGATTTAAGGTAGATTACTTAAGAGAAGAGGGCATAAGATATTATAAGTAGTTTCTCTAAGGTATAAGAGTATATACTTAAAGTATTAGGACTTATTATAATACTCTCTATTATTAAGGCGTATTTTAATATTAAAAAAGCTAGGTATTAAACTTTAGGTACTTAGGATTAATACTCTTAATACTTATAAAAATAGGGATCTTAGGTATTTTAGTAGTCTAGTTATTATTATTATTAATAATTAATAAGAGCAAGCTAAAGTAAGTCTAACTCTTAAGGTATAATACTTAGTTAAGGATTACCTAAAGCACTATATTATAATTATTAGAAAGAGGGTTTACTAAGGGAGGAGTAGTAATTATATTATATTTAAATTACTAGAATAAGGCTTTATTAATATCCCTTACTTCATCTCTCTCCTTTACTATAATAATAATATTATATTGGGCCTAGTTATACTCTTCTTAATAGCGCTTAAGTATAGTAAACTATTTAGTATTATTACTAATAGTATAAGTATTATTTAGATACTCCTAGAGCTTCTAATTCTTATATCTTAAATAGAGAATAATATTATAAAGTATATAGAGATTATTATTTATAGTAATATATCCTTTATAAAGAGCTTAAGACTTAATACCCTAAGTAGCTCTCTTTATAAGCTAGTCTTAAATCTAAATAAGGGTTAAGTTAGGGTTATTCTAGAATAACTATATTATATTATTAAAGGTAAGAGTAATCTTCTAGCTTTTACTTAGGTAATTATAATTAATAAGAAAAAAGTTAGAGAACTTTTATAGTTTAGTAATAAGACTCTAGGCTAAGCTCTTATATCTATCTATATTAAGATCTATAAATAGGCCTTTAATTAGCTACTCTTATATAGGCTTATTTAGGTTAAAAACCTTTAAATCTTTATATAGAGAGGTATTATAATTAGGTAATATAGTATAATAGTATTAAAAAGCCTTAATATAAGGCTCTAAGAGCCTTCTAGTATTAAATATAAGCGCTATTATAGCCTTATAACTATAACTAATTAGTTAGATCTTATTTAATATATTATTATAAGGTAGAGGGGGGTATTAATTAAATCTAGATTAATTAGGATATGAATTAGTTAGCTTAGCGCTTAATTGAATCTTATACTTAGATTAGTTAATTAATAGAGTAGAAATAATAATAGTTAATTAAGATATTATACTTCTATCTCTAGAGAATTAATAGATAAAAATAGAATAGTGTTATAAATAATAAATAGGTAAAATTTAATATATTTTAATTATATTATATTAAGTAGATTCTATATTAAAAAAGGGAAAAGTCTATCTATAGGCTAGTATAGCCCTAGAAGGCTAAAGGCTCGCCTAGAGATCACGTGACTTAGTAGTTATATAACCCTAAGTTAAGGTAGGTCTAACCTAGCGCTATAACACTCGCCCAGAGATCACGTGACTTAGTAGTCACGTGACCCCAAATTCGATAGATCCAACCCAGCGCCGTGACAATATCCTTAATAGATATATAAATAAGGCTTAATAAATTAATAATATAGGTAAACCTAATAGCCTTAAATAAGGAACTAAATAAGATGATATAGAAAGAAGAGTATATTATAATAATAAGAAGAGTATATAATATATGTATAAAGTCTATATAAGAGAGGGATAAAAAGACCTAAGATAATAATAAGAAATCTAGGAGAAGCTAGAGGTAAGGGAAGTATAGAAAAGTAATAGAGAAAATATATTACTAAGTATAATATTCTAATAATTTATTTTAACCTAGGTTAGGTTATTTTCTTCTTATACCTAGCCTAAAGACCTACTGTTAGTACCTTCTATTAATAAGCTAATAATATTAAGGAGGAAGGTGCGAAAATTGCACTAGTATAGAAGGGGCTTAACCCTATATTAGACCTAAGAGGAATCAAGTATCTTTTACTATAACTTAAGAACCCGGGACCTACCTACCTAGTGTCCAACCTTGAGCACTTATTTCAGCATAAGGTAGTCTCGCTAAGAATTGTGGCAATTGGCCAATCAGAGGGAGGTTTGGCCTAGCGCATTGCTTCCTTCAGCAGGCGGTGAATACACAGTGGAGACCCCGACTAGAGGCTGGCCAACAACAATCCGAATACGAATTCGAAGTGCCTTATCGACAAATACTATGGTGTTATGGGTAAGTAAAAGCCGTGGGGCGTGTATTTCTCCACAAACCAGGCATATAGCCAGGGGGTAGCGACTAATCGCGCTTGAGGACGGAATAAGGGCGAACCTAGCAGAAGCTGACGTAAAGAGGGGTATATATCGAAAAACGCTGATTTATATTAGTATCTCAGTACTTCGTATATATACTATTAGCGTTAATAACTACCTAATAACGCGCTAGCATACTATAAATAAGCTCTTTAAGGTAGGTCTCTAGAAGGGTATGCTACGCCTTATTAACCTATCGTCGAAGTTATAGATAACTAGGCTTCTTAACTAGGCTATAGGTATCCTCGATATAGTCCTTTATCTAGTTCTAGTAGGACTTAATAGGGTTGAGGTCGGGACTAAAAGGTAGCTAGTCTACTTATTAGATCCCTCTAGTAGATATTTCCTCCCTTGTACTTCAGGTAGAGTAACCTAGGGTGCTATCTTATATAAGAATGAGGTTCTCGCTATATATCTAGCAGTATAGCTAAAGCTAGTTATTAATAATAGGTATAATATATTATTAGTAACTAGTAGTATTAATATAGCCCTAATCCTTCTCCTAGAAGACCCTAGGGCCCTTATAGCACCCGTAGAAGCATCCCTAGAATATCTAGCTACCCTTCTTAAGATACCTCTCGATAATATAGGTAGGATCCTATTCTTCCCTAGCCTAGCGAGTAATATACTACTTCTAGTAGTAGCTACTAGTAATTTACGTTTCGTTAGTCTATAGGATATAATACTACTAGTTAATAGTCTAGTTAATATGCTCGAAAGCCTAGGTGAGGCGTTTATATCTATTAACTTTAGTAATAAGGAGCTTATAGCAAGCGATATAACGCTTAAAGCTAAAGCAGCATAGGGCAGCCCGAATAGTATAGACCCTAAAAACTACGTTAAAAAGAATAATAGATAGCTATAGGAAGGTAGCCCTATAGCCCTCTTTAGAGGAAGTAATATACTTAACTAATTATTCTTCTTATTCTAGGGTTAGAGCTCGATAGCAGCTAGAACGTAGCGCGTAGGCAGCAGACTCCGCTCGGATAGCTGCTCGGACTTAGGACTTTATATAACTAGTTTTTTAAATAATTTAGCACTAAGTAAGCTCTCTATTATAATAGAGCATATATATGCATTGCCTTATAGCCTCGTCGAGTTATTTTATATAGATACCTCTGCTATAGTATATATCGTTAAAAAAGGGCGTTTTTTAATATAGTAGAGGGTAAGTTAATAAGGAGGTAGCGAGAAGGGTAGAATAATTCCTAACTAGCGCGTTAGCAGCAAAAAAAAAAGGCCGAGGCGGTGAGTGCTATAATTGCCTATTTGGGAATAGCGCTATCCTAATCGGGCCTAGTTAGGGGGGTGTCGTCGAGGTGGTGCCGCCTCCACAGATACCTGAACAGGGGCTTTTACTTTGGCCTCCTACCGCAGTACATATGACATGGAGGCTAATGGAGCCTTGGAGGGCATTTGACTGTGGCCGATGAAGTCCCATGTGAATAAACCTTCACATTTTCACCATGAAGTGAAAAGAAAAACCACAAGTAGGTACGTGGGCAGGATCCGTCAGCCCTGGAGCGCATGACGGCGGCCACCCGCTCCCAGGTTCTTACATTTCTCTGGTCTCAGCTTCAGACTGAGGCGTGCGAGAAGAAGGCAGAGCGGTGACCGGCTCATGCGCATACACATGCACACCTACTAAACAGCCCCTCATTCCGTCTTCAACGACCTGTCAACGGCGTGGAGATATTCCATCGTTCTTCCCACTTCTCTGTAGATTGATCTTGATCTTTGAGTTCCACCGCACTTCTAGAATGGTATGTCGTCTCGATTGCCTTATGTAATGAGATGCGCCACATCACGTGCTGATAATCGATAAGAGAGGAGACATGCCACTCCTCAGCCTCATCATCGACCCACTCGTCGATGTCCTTCCTACCTCAGTGCCTGGAAGAAATCTCACGAAATCCGTGTGCGACCCAGCGGCGAATATCGACCCATCCCACGACTCTTGCCGACAAAAACGAGCGCGCGACGATTGCGTTGCTGATGCACCATGCCACCTCAAATCAAGCAGGACCTGAATCGCTCAGGCTGGGAATCAACAGATTTCCCGTCTGTATGCGAAAACTGCCTACCCGAGAACCCCTACGTGAAAATGCTCAAGGAAGACTATGGAGCTGAATGCAAACTGGTACGTGGCGCTTCTCTTCACTCTAGCTAAGTCATGCACTTGTTGACCATCTTCGGTTTCAGTGCACGCGGCCATTCACCGTCTTCAGCTGGAGCGCCGGTCGAGCTCATGGTCGAAAGAAGCGAACGAATATCTGTCTGACATGCGCCCGTCTAAAGAACTGCTGTCAGGCATGCATGCTCGATCTCTCTTTTGGTCTGCCCATCGTTGTTCGCGATGCCGCCTTGAAGATGGTCGCCCCTGGCCCATCCTCCGACATCAACCGCGAATACTTTGCGCAAAACAACGAGCGCGCCATCGAAGAAGGCCGCGCTGGAGTCGAGGAGTACGAGAAGACCGACGAAAAGGCCCGAGAGCTTCTTAGGAGGCTAGCTGCTAGCAAACCCTATTTCCGAAAAGGCCGGACGGTCGAAAGCCTCGAAGACGAGCCCCATTCAGGTTCTCCGCCTGGCCCGGCAAGCTCAGGCGGTTTGGTAGGTAACCCCGCGATAGGTGCTGGAGTCGGCGGACCTGGACCGATCCGAACGAGAGACTCGAGAGCCGCTGCGGCTGCCGGCGCCCGAACTGGCAGGGCCTTTCCCAGCGCTGCTCAACTGCCTCCGGGCCCCCAAGACTACTTGCCACCCGCCGATAAGAACATCATGTCCCTATTTGTGACGGGTATCGAAGACGACCTTCCAGAACATAAGATTCGCGAATTCTTCAAAGTTCACGGTAAACTGAAAAGTTTGGTCTGCTCCCATATGTCGCATTGCGCTTTCGTCAACTACGAGACTAGAGAGGCTGCAGAGAACGCCGCAGCAGCATGCCAGGGTCGCGCTGTCATCGCGGGCTGTCCTTTGCGCGTTCGTTGGGGTGTCCCTAAAGCCCTTGGTACGATGGATAAGGAGCAACGGTCGCAGATGCTGATGGACGCTCGACGTGGACAAGGTGCACGGTCGGCGGGCAGAGGCGGTCAAAAGCAAATCGCAAGCGCTTCAGGTGATGGAGATGCTGCCAAATCTGCAGCGGCTCCGGTGGTTGCGCCGCCACCGGGCTCAGGGGATGGTCCGCAGTACGCAAGTCTTCAGGGTGATTAGACCATTTTCAGCGAGGAAAGCCGTCATCATTGTTGTTTACGGAGTTGGGGGTTTGCGCCAGAACGTCTGCGCCTAGGTTGGGATTCCGGATTAAGTCGAGGCTCTATACCAAAATTCGGGGTATCTTTAGTCTATCTGTCATACAAAGTATACAAGCATATCTTCTATGCCTTCTTGTTCTATTCGTTTCTTCCATCTTCGTCAAACTGCCTCTCTCTTAGCTGCATCCGCACCCGCCCGCAATACTGCCCTTGCCAGCTGTCTTGATGGACTCGTTGTCTCCGCGTTCGGTGTCTTCGTGGATCCGCAACTCTGGATCGAATCTGTGAGTAAGACGTGGGGATCCATTGCTTGTGTCACGTACTATAGACACTGGAGTCGTCCTGCTTTCCCTGGACAACGTTCTCTCGAAGGATCTTAGCGATGTCTTGAGCATTTTGGATGGCCGGCGCCACAGAAGGATCTGTCGATGCTAGTCCAGCTTGGTCACGGAAGCCCTTGCGAATCTGCTGCTGCGCGGCTGTAAGGACCCGTTCATCCCCTACAATATTTCTCTGTCAGTGGCTTTCCTCGGTCATACTGATCGTGTGATCTTGCACCTTTGAATGCGACTTTCGCAGCGCGCCAGAGGCTTCGATACGCCGAGGTAGCGACAGACATTTCGAGGACAGGCGGTATGGCAATAATACTCAGTTTCTGCTACAGTCGGAAATCCGGTGTGCGTTCGTAGTTGATGATTAGCGTTCTATTGCAAGCGTACGCCTGCTGAAAAAACAGTTCCTTTTGCGCTAAAGCCACACCCACCCGCTTCTGTTCACACACCTGTTCTCTAAAACAATTCTGCACGTTCTTGAATTTTTCGTCCCACCTTGCGTCGAGAGCTTTCGTCTTTCAACACTTGATACGGCCCAGCCCTTCAATTCGAAGAAAATTCGAAATGGCTTCCGCGACGGTTGTCCCCCACGTTCTGCCGGCCCTGCCCGAGGGCTGGTCTGCTGAAAAGGACTTTAAGGCCGTCGGCCAGGTTTCTGCCGCCACTCAGCGCAGCCTGGAGCCCGTCGGCCCTCACTTTCTTGCCCACGCTCGCCGTGCCCGCCACAAGCGTACCTTCTCTGAGGACGACCGTATCCAGGCTCAGGAGGCTGCCAAAAAGGTCGAGAATGACGATGACAGCGATATCAGTGAGCCTGAAGATCCCATGATGTTGCAGCGCGATGCCAAGGACTGGAAGGTAAGTGCTTCAGTTTGACAAACGAAGTGAAGCGGATAAAGGGCTAACATTCAACTTTGGTAAAGAGCCAAGACCACTACCAGGTTCTCGGCATCACCAAGTACCGCTGGAAGGCCACGGAAGAGCAGATCAAGCGAGCCCACCGCAAGAAGGTCCTCAAGCATCACCCTGACAAGAAGGCAGCGGCCGGTATTGTTGACGACGATAACTTCTTCAAATGCATCCAGAAGGCTACTGAAGTGCTTATGGACCCTGTCAAGCGCCGCCAGTACGACTCTGTCGACGAGAAGGCCGACGTCGACCCTCCGACCAAGAAGCAGCTCGCCAAGGGTAACTTCTACAAGCTCTGGGGTAACGTCTTCAAGTCCGAGGCTCGTTTCTCCAAGACCCAGCCTGTCCCTACTTTTGGCGATGACAAGTCTTCCAAGGAGGAGGTTGAGGAGTTTTACAATTTCTGGTACAACTTTGACAGCTGGAGGACGTTCGAGTACCTTGACGAGGATGTTCCTGACGACAACGAGAATCGCGACCAAAAGCGCCACATGGAGCGCAAGAATGCCAACGCCCGCAAGAAGAAGAAGGCTGAGGACAACGCTCGTCTCCGCAAGCTGCTCGACGACTGCTCCGCCGGCGATGATCGTATCAAGCGCTTCCGACAGGAGGCCAATGCTGCCAAGAACAAGAAGAGATTCGAGAAGGAGGCGGCGGAGAAGAAGGCTGCAGAGGATGCGCGGTTGAAGAAGGAGGCTGAGGAGAAGGCCGCCAAGGAGGCGGAAGAGAAGGCCAAGGCGGACCGTGACGCCAACAAGAAGGCGAAGGAGGCGGCCAAGAACGCTGTCAAGAAGAACAAGCGTGTACTCAAGGGCTCCGTCAAGGATGCGAACTACTTCGTATCTGGCGATGCCTCTGCTGCGACAATCGACACCGTACTCGGAGATGTTGAGCTCGTACAGGGCAAGATCGATGCCGACGAGATTGCGGCTTTGGCCGGCAAACTCAACGGTCTCAAGGTTGCTGACGAGATCAAGAGTGTCTGGAGTGACGAGGTTAAGAGGCTGGTTGGCGCTGGCAAGCTCAAGGATGGCGATGCCAAGACTTTGGTCCAGTAGACTGGAACTGGTAGGAGATGGCTGAGGGGAGAGATTTGACAGGGTATGACAAAAAAAGAAGACATGACGGGGGAATGAAAAGCGGAAACGCGGCCAGAGGCAATAGAATAGATGAATGATGGATTGTTTCGACAGGAGCATACATGCGGGAGCTGAAATCCTCTACGAACCCCTGGGCCAGTACACTTATGACATGAAGGGACTCGGTTCGACATAATCCGTTCCACGGTAGCACAGAAGCGGCAGGGCCGTGACAAACAAAGCGGCAGAGGGGTCTTTCGACGTCCAGACATTCGGTGGACATTATGACTCTGAACTAAGGTGCGGCGTCTTCGTCCCAGAAAGTCCTTGTGGTTTCTTTTGGTTTCTTGCAGCACACGAGATCTGACTATGCTCACTAGTTAACAAAGGCTTTGCCTTGCGATTTATATCTGTTGTCGAGCCGCATGTGGCACACCTCCCCAGGCGGGAAGAAGCGACACAGACATAAGAGAAAATAAATCCAGTTCTGCCAAGGACAGCTTAAGATCAGGAACCTGGCGATGCAGTATCGTCCTTCGTCGACTTCATTCAAGCTTGAGAAGTGCTGTTCCCTCCATCGACTTGACCAGCTTTACCGTAGGGCAGGACAACAAGGTAGGCCACCTACCAACTTTGCGCCTTCTTCCTTCCCCATTTCAGTACGCGAGCAGTCGCGATTTCGACTTTTCTGCCTGCCGCCTCTTCATCTCCACTAGGCACCCTGCCTACCTTATCTTACGAAACAATCACGATCTCAGCTGCCCTACGTCCCAAGCATCACCGAAGGCAATAACCAACGCCTCGACATCTGCACGATGTCCGACTTCCGCTCCGGTCCCGATTGGGTAGAATACGACCCGGCTTCGGCACCCCAGGTTGTCATCGCTGATGCTCCTGAAGTTACCCAAGCCGTGGTTGTACCCTTGAACAATCTTGCGACGGGAAGAGACGCCAACGCCTATGGCAGTATCGCAAAGAGCACCGATGGCACCAGTGACGCCAACGGCCGCTCTTCCCTCACTTTTGTCCAACGACTCCGTCCCCACTGGAAGGTTCTCGTCCTTGCTGCCGGCTTGTTGTTGCTGGCACTCGTCCTTGCCATCGCTATCCCTCTTGCGCAGAGAAACGCCAATCAACGCGAGCCTTCGAACACGCCATCGACCTCCTCTTCCTCCGCCTCCTCCGCCTCCTCTACCACCACAGCTGCCTCCTCTACCATCACGAACGTTCCGTCGGCCTCACCGGTGAGCAGCCTACCTACCTGCATCTTCCCGTAGACGATTCAGTGCTAATCCACCTTACGTAGCCCCCTCAGTGTGATTCATCCAAATTGGTCCGCGATGTCGACTGGATCGGCATCGAAAATGGCCGTGATTGGAAGTACCGTCTGAAGCCGGCTGAGAGCCCCGAGGACTGCTGCACCATTTGCTACCGTTCTATTCCCGAGGGCTGCAACGGCTGGTTGTACGTCAAAACCGACACCAACATTCCCAACTGCAACATTATCTATGGTTATTCCGGCCCGAACACGTCGAACACTTGCCCGGCAGGAAAGCCGGACCTTGTCTACAATACTGGAGAGGGCCGAGGAGGAGGCGGTCCCTGCGCAGGACAAGTGCGGGTTTGAGTCGGTGTACTTTCGTGTAAATAGCCTAGCATGAAGATAGGTGTGCTGTATAGATATCCCATTACTGACGATGTCCTTTGAATCCGCACTCAGTTATTGTTTATCGGCCTGATCTCTGTCAACTCTGTAGTCTGTCTCAATTGCCGATTTTCATTTTCGCCCCGAAAGCTTTTTCTTCGCCGATCAATGCTCTCCCTTCGACATCTGCCAAGGTCCGTCATCGTTAGACCTCGTGTGCTGCGCTCTGAGTGCGGCAAGTCCACGAACACGCTCTCGAAAGGACGGTATATCTATAATCATGAATTTAGCCACAGCACTTCTTTCGACAGTGTCGGACTGACCACGCTACCCAGCGATGTTTTACATACGGGTAGACAGCACATGTTTTGTCAAGTCACCGGTTTACTCGGGCAACGCAGGGTGGTGCGTGTCTGTATTGTCAACGCGAGCGTTGGCGGTTCGAAAAAGTGCGCTTTTGGCGTGTTTTCACTGAGACCAGATGAAATCAACCTATCTACTGGAACCTGGACCAAACAGCGCCTCCCGGGGGATCGTGTGATGCTCTCCCTCCCTGACAGATGTCCATCTGCGGCATTCAACTTAGTGTCAGCAAGCGAGGCGGATGAATCATCTCAATTACTCACGGTAATGCCGGGGTAACTTTGGGGCGCATAGTTGGGGATACTCTTCAAGAAGGATGGAGGCTGAGTTATGCCAGATCCCTCGACAACACGCTGAGCACATTCGGCGTAGAACTGGGGCGTGTTATAAAGCAAGTAATTCGTGAAGAAAGAGATAATTGCCAGGCTTGAGGTTTAATGGAATCTTGCTGGACCACCTGAGTGTCTTGAGGACGATGGCATTACCCCAATTCTAGCTGTTGAGATTGTTACCTCAGAGACCCATCTGATCGATCTTGAACCAGGCCTGCTTGCGCATGTCTTGAAACTACTGCCGCAGTCATACGACCAGACCATGACGGGGCCTTGGGCATGAGTCCACTGCTTCCAATTGGCTGTGATGTTGGTGCCGGCCTTGACAGTGGCTGTGAGATCCGCTGACTTGCCACCATTGCAGCGTGTCACGTGACGTGGGGTGGGTCACCTGCTAGGGCACCTTCTCCCCTAGCGACCCCTACCTATATAATTAGTCTCTCTAGATATATTATACCTAGCTTTATGTAGAGAGATATTTATTTACTTACTTTAGGTAGTTCTATATTTATCTATTATTTTATTATAGAGCCTAGCTCTTTATATAATGGTATAACCTCCCCTTCGCTTTCTACTTTAATTAAATTTCTTCCTAATAAATTCCTTACTATAGCTATTTTATACTATAAGAAATCTAACCTTAAATATGCTCGAGAAGTCTAATAAGACCTTAGTTTTACCCTACTAATAATAGTAATAATAACTACCTTTAAATAGGATTACTAGGTCCTAGGCACCTAACGAGTAAAAAGCATATATTTAATACGAACGCCTACGCTCCTATTTCCCTTTCCGCCTAGTTACTCTAGCTAAGACGTATCTAGTATCCCTACTACTTAAGGAGATTTAACCTTAAGTCTATATATTATAAATAATATCTAACGATCTCTATACTGCATACTAATACGCTAGGATAGTTTATTAATAAGAGATAGATTAACTAAGAGATACTTAAGGCTAATTTATATTTAAAGCTATAGCTATAACTATAACGACTACTACTAAAATAGACTCCTTAGGCCCTATAGGAGACCTTGTAATATAAATAACCTTACTATCTATAGCGCTAATCGCTATAATATTATTAATAGTCGCTATAGCTTTATAAGATATAATCTCTATTATAGCTTCAAGTTTAGCCCTATAAGTGACTTCCGCTCCTTTAAATATAACCTCTACCCCGCTAAATATAACTTCTATACTAGATTATATATATCCTAAACTAGTAACTATATCTCCCCCTTAACTACTATTAGTAGTCGCGCCCTCTTATTATTTATTATAGTTATCTAATTTAGACCCTCGTAGCCCGTTTTTATAAAATTAGAACCTAGCTAGTTTCTAGTTTAGAAGGGAAATTATACCTAAACTAACTATATAACTACCTCTAATAATTATAAGGGAAGGGTAGTTATTAGTAATTAGTAACTAAGCCTCCTTTAAACCTTCTAAATAAGTATACTATCTTTATAGAAGGACCTAGCTACTTTCTACTCTATTAGCCCTATTAATTATATAAGTTTTTACCCTTTTATTTTCTCTCTTATAACCTCTCTCCTAACCTCTAATCTAACCTTATCCTCCTCCTATATAACCTTAAATAATATTAATAATATTACCTCTATTAACTATATAAGATAAAGCTATTAAAGAGCTTTTTACTTATATTATAAGAGCCTACCTAGAAGATATTAGTTGATTACTATTAGTCTTATTACCCTTCTTACCCTTAGATATTCCCTTAAGTATCTAATAGTAACTAAGAGGTTTATTAGACTTAATATAGCTCTTAATATAGTTAGTTATTATGCTAGAATCCTATCCTTAGATATCTAACTCCCTTTCCCTACTATCTATAGACTTAATACCTATTATTATATTATAACTACCTCTCTTATTACCTAGATAGCCTCTTAACTTTCCTAAATTATATATTAGATATATAACTAATACTACTACCTAACCTAAAATAATAATAAGTAGCTTCCTATAGGGTACTATATTAGGTTCTAAACCTAGCCTTTAAGTCCTAGATAAGCCTACTTAACAAAGGAGTAGCCTAGCTATATAAAACTCTTAACTAGCTACTAGTCTAGTATTTCTTATTACTAGATACTAATACCTACTAGATACTAGTATCCTCTATATTCTTATTAACCTATAGGATAAGGGATAATACTTATAATAGAAATAGTATATCACTAATAAGTAAGTTAATATAGCTATTAGCGCTTTATATAGTCTATCTCCTACTTAGTAAGAGAATATTAAGGACTTAGCTTAGTATAATCTTAGTAATAGCTCCTTAGTAATCCTTGCTCCCTATACTAATTAATTACTATAAGTAGTTAACTATATTATTAGAGGCTTAGAAGCTGCTAAGAAGGACTCTCTATCTAAACTAGAAGTATCCCCTCTAAAACGCTATAAGGGTAAGGAAAAGGCTAACCCTTAGCTATTATTATCTTATATATAATAGCTAGTTAATCCTAATATACCTCTAGAATAGCTACTTATACCCCCCGGGTACTAGCCTAGTCCTATATAACCTAGAGCCTTCCTAGCTAGTATATATATATCCTATATCTTTTCTATAGTTCTTCCCTTAAATACTATTCCCTATATAAGCCTATAACTAGCTTATTCCTATTTAATTAAACGCTCCCTGTTACTATCTATCTACTCTCTAATAGTTAGAGCGACTAGTTAATTGCTATAATAATAAGTATCTTTCTTCCTCTTATATATATGAAAATAATCCTTTTAGCTATACTTATAACTAGTAATAACCCTATTTATGTCACGAACAGCAAATAGGCGAAGGCTAGCATACTTCAATCGCACTATATTAAGTGGATTCTGCGTTGAAGAAGGGAAAAGTCTATCTATAGGCTAGTGCAGCCCTAGAAGGCTAAAGGCTCGCCTAGAGATTATATAACTTAGTAGTTATATAACCCTAAGTTAAGGTAGGTCTAACCTAGCGTTATAATATTACCTAGAGATTATATAACTTAGTAGTTATATAACCTTAAATTTAGATAGATCTAACCTAGTATTATAATATTACCCCCCCTTTACTAGTATTACTATCTATAGTAATTAATTACTATATATATAATTATTCGCTAAATAGTATTCCCGCTTTTAATAGTTATACTAGGGCGTTATTATTATCTATAGTAGTAGGGTCCTTATCTTAGGTAGTAGCTAGAAGCTAAGCTGAAAGGTATTTTAGTAGTTTTATAACAGCTAGGTTAGTAGTATAAAAATCCTATAGCGCTACTAGGGTATGCTTAAAACTTTTAGTATTATACTAGATAGGGTTATAATTATGGCCTTTCTACTTAGTATAATATTATAACTATCCTTAGTATAACTAGCTAGTAGTTATCTATATAACCTTATATTCTAGCTTATTATTAAACTTAGTAGCAGGTAGTAGGGCTTTAAATTAACCTAGTAGAGGATCCCTAGTAGCTTTCTAAAGCTTGCTAGGG
Source organism: Colletotrichum sansevieriae (assembly GCA_026260285.1). Taxonomy (NCBI): domain Eukaryota; kingdom Fungi; phylum Ascomycota; class Sordariomycetes; order Glomerellales; family Glomerellaceae; genus Colletotrichum; species Colletotrichum sansevieriae. The sequence goes on along the minus strand of JAOQIF010000080.1, from coordinate 78,687 downwards.
TAGAATACTAGGTAGTAGTTATATTCTCTTAGTAGATCTAGTACTTATATCCCCCTAGGGCTAGTAGCTTTAATTAGGTATAATCTATCTTATGATATAGATAGCTTTAAAGAATTCTCCTAGTGCTATCTATCTATTAATATGTAAATAGAGTCTCCTATAGCTAAGTTATTAGGCTACTAGTAATAATTAGTAATATAGGTATAGTAATATTAAGCTATAGCTATATTCCCTTTAGTAATATCCTATATACTATAGAGGTTTTATATAAGCTACTAGATATTACCCTAGTTAATCTTTTCTTTTGCTATTAAGAACCTCTATATATATTAATCCTAGTTAAAAATTATTTATAATAAGTACCCCTATCTAATCTTAAATAGTATAAGCCTTATAGTTTTATTTATTAGTACTACTTAAGCGAAATCTATAGTAGGGAGTATTTCGCTCTAGTTATCTTAGAACTAGTTTATCTAGAGGTAGAGGTATTAAGTTAAGTACTAGTTAAGGATCTCTACTTATCTATTAGTTTCTATATAGCTAGCTATACTTAGCTATATAATTATACTATATATCTTATAAAGTTTACTCTAGAAGTTAGAAGTAAACTAAGGGCCTCTATTAGATATAATTATAATAAGGAACCCTATATACTAGAAGATATAGGTATAATATAGCTAAGTGAGATCCTATGCTATAATAGTTTTATAGTAGGAAAGGGAGACTATCTTTTTTAATAAGTTGTATATTATCATAAATATATTATTATACTTATAGTAGTTAGGTAGGTATAATATAAAGTCAATTATAATATATTCCTAGGGGTAGTTTAGTATTAGCAAGGGTCTTAACTCTCCTAGGGGCTTATCTCTTAGCTTCTAAGCTCAGTAGTAGGTATAGTAGTTATAAATATATTACTTAATATTAGTAGTTAGCTAGGGCTCAAAGTAGCGCTTCTTTAGGAGCTTAATAGTCTTATTCTAACCTAGGTATGCTATAAGCTTTTAGATATAAGCCTTATAAATTAACTTCATATATAGGTCCTCTTCCTTAGGTATTATAAGCTTCCTATCTATTATTAAGAGCTTATTTATATTTCCTAGCGCTCTTTTTTTAGTAATAATAATTATTTTTTAGCGCTTGAAGCAATAATATATTAGGCTTATAGTTAGGCTAAAGGATCTATTTGACTAGGTGGTATCCCTTTAGCTTATCTTCTAGTTTAAGCGTATTAATAGCTACTATAGGGTAGTTTAGAGCGCCTTCTAGTAGCTAGTATAGCTTATTTGCTACCTCTAGGGATACGTAGGTAAGTAGTAGTAGTACCTAAGTATAGTCTAACTTATAGATAGCTTATTAGGTTTAAAAGTCTTTATTCTTTTATAAGAGGGTATTAGCTAGTATATTTTTATACTCTAGGTAATAGTAGATATAGAAGTTAAAACTAGCTAAGATATCTAACTAATAGGCTTAGTAGATATTTAGAAGCTATTTAGTTATAAAGTAGAGTAGTAGTTAGTAGTTTATAATAACCTTAAAATACTAGGTATCTACTAATAGTTTAGCTCTCTATTCCTCTAATATGAGAATAATTACTATTATCTTATAATTATAAATAGGGTAACTTATCTTAGTTAGTAATATAGTTTTTAAGAAACGGGCTACTAGGTGCTATAAATTATTATTAGTTTATTATTAGAAAAGTGTAGTAGTATAGATAGATTTAGAGGTATCTATCTTAACTTAGGTTAGTAGCTTAGGCTTTTAGTAGTATAAGATAGGGGCTAATATTAGAGCCTCCTTGAATATTATAAACGCTACTATATAGTTATTATTAAAGTTAAACTAGGCGCTTTTAGCTATAGGTAAGTAATCCTTCTATAACTCTTAATAAATTATTAATAGAAGTTATAGAACCCTAGGAAGGACTAGATACTATATATTATGATTAGTAGTTACTAGTCCTTTACTATAGAGATCTTCTTAGGGTTAGGGCTAAACCCTTTAGTACTAATAGTAAACCCTAGGTAGTGTGTTATAGTTATATTAAATTTATACTTCTTAATATTAGCTTAAAGCCCTACCTAGTATAGCTAGTTAAAAACCTTCTTAATATAGTCCTTATACTAAAGGGGGTCTTCTGAGTTTATTAGGATATTATCTATATATACTATATAGAAATTATCTAGGTATTCTATAAGGGTGTTATTTATATATTATTAGTATATAGCTAGCTTATTATAGAGCCCGAAGGGTAGAACGTTATATTTATAGGAGCTATATTAGGTAGGGAATAGTATTAAGTCTTCTAAGTTAGAGTAGATATGAATTTAATAGAATGCCTAGTAGATATTAATCTTTATAAATACCTTAGCTTAGCTAATTTAGCTTAGTATCTTATTAATTAGAGGTAATAGGTACTAATCCTTCTTAATAAATTTATTTAATTTTAGAAGTTAATACAGAACTATAAGTAGCTATTAGCTTTTTAAATAAATAATATAAGGGATATAAATAGGGTATTATTTAGTATTATAAAGCCCTTTTTTAAGTTCTTAAGGAGGTATTATTAGGTAGCCTTAATTTCTAGTAGTAATTACTTATATAATAGGTAGAAAGTTAACTACTCGTTTATACCTAGCTCTAGTTTAATTCAGTAGTTATAAGGGTAGTAAGGAGGTAACTTATTACTAGTAGTTTTATTAAAGTAATCTCTCTAGTCCTAGAGGTATAAGGGGAGTCTCTTATTAATTAGGTATTAGTTCTTAGTTTTATTAACCTCTAGGGGGCTTATACCTTTCTCTTTTACTTCCTATTTATTAGTAATGATTAGGTTAAGCTTATATAGTAATATAGAGCTTAATTTAATATTAGTATACTTTAGGTTCCTTTTAAACCCTATAGTACTAATAAATACTATATTAAGGTCTTTCTTTACTTATTAGGCTTTAGGGTAAGGGGTCTAGGCTTCTAATATAGCGCTTACTAGGTCTAGTTAACAGTTAATATGCCCTTTAATACTATATTTATCTTCTATAAGTTATTATTATATCCTAAGTCCTTAGGTATATAGCCGTGCTATAGGATCTTTATAGGGGTCCTTATCTTACTTCCTATAGCCTTTTAAGCATTATATAGCTATTCCTTAGCTTTAAATATAGCTTAGTAGCATTCTATATTAAGTTAATACTTAATATTGATTTTAGTAGGTTAGAGGAGGTTTTTAGTATCTTATATAATTATTCTAAGGAGGTCTTAAGCTATAGGGGTATTACTAGGCTAGTATAAGGACTAATAGTATATATCTATACTAATATTATAGTAATTAAACTATAAGTAGCTAAGAATAAGGTTACACCTCCCTATATTAAGTTAGAGGAGGGGTATTTATTTTAATTCTTAGTAGTCTATTTATATATAGGTAGTTTATACCTTAGTTATAATATCTAGTAGCTCTCTATTAAATCTAGTAGTAGAGATAGGGTGCTATAATTTATTATACTTAGTGTAATAAAAATCCCTTAATAAGAGGGTTATATAGGTATTCCTAAAAGTATAGCTATTTACTCTAGTATTAAGAAGGGCTTTAAGGCGAATATTATATCTATTATAGACTAGAACTAGCTCTTTCTCTAGTAGTTTATTATTAATTAGTTATTATAGGTTAATAGATATTATTACTAATTACTAGTCTTGTTAGTCCTCCCCTAATAAGGAGTCTGCTTTTACTAAGGGCTCTAGTTTTCTATTAGCTCTAGGTTATTATTAGTAGCTTTAGTAAGCTTAGTAATACTTATAGTAGCTTTAGCCTACTTATAAGGGTAATCCCATGAGGTATAGCTAGTATTACTATAAATAAAATAAGCGCCCTAGTTATAGAGCTTCTTATATTAAGCCTTAGGGATTTAATCTTAGTTAGTATAAGCTTATATATAGGGGTTTCCTCTACTAGAAGGTTTAGTATAAGCTACTAGGGTAGAGCCTTATATAGCAGTTTAGTTAGCTAGGTAGTTATTAGAGGGTGCTATAATATAAGCTATAGTATAAACCTAGGTAGTATAATCCTAGAGGTTAAAGATGTTATTTATATAATAAATAGAGCACTAGTTCTAAAGAAGGGTAAGTAGTTTCTTATAGAACTTCTAGCGCTACTAAGATTCTAAGAGCTTAGCTTTATAAATAAGTTTAGTAAATATAGCTTATCTAGTCTAGATATTTTTAAATAGAATAATAAGGGTATTAAGCTTTATCTAGGCCTTAGTATATTAAACTAGGTTAATAAAGATACTTTTTAGCTTATTAATAAGCTATTTTACTATAGATAATTAAAGTAGATTGCTTAAGAGGAGAGGAAATAAGATATTATGGGTAGTTCCTCTAAAGCATAAGAGTATATACTTAAAATATTAGGACTTATTATAATACTCTTTACTATTAAAGTATATTTTAATATAAAAAAGCTAGGTATTAAACTTCAGGTACTTAGGATTAGTACTCTTAGTACTTATAAGGATAGGGACCTTAGGTATCTTAATAGTCTAGGTATTATTATTACTAATAGTTAATAAGGGTAAGCTAAAGTAAGTCTAATTCTTAAGGTATAATATTTAGTTTAGGATAACTTAAAGCGCTATATTATAGTTACTAGAGGGAGGGTTTACTAGGGGAGGAGTAGTAGTTATATTATATTTAAACTACTAGAGTAAGGCTTTATTAATATCCCTTGCTTTATCTCTCTCCTCTATTATAATAATATTATTATATTAAGCTTAGTTATACTCTTCTTAATAGCGTTTAAGTATAGTAGATTATTTAGTATTATTACTAATAATATAGGTATTATCTAGATACTCCTGGAGCTCCTAATTCTTATATTCTAAGTAGAAGGTAGTATTATAAAGTATATAGAGGTTATTACTTATAAAAGTATATCCTATATAAAGGGCTTAGGACTTAATACTTTAAGTAGCTCTCTTTATAAGCTAGTCTTAGATCTAGGTAAGGGTTAAGTTAGGGTTATTCTAGAATAACTATATTATACTATTAAGGGTGAGAGTAATTTTCTAGCTTTTACCTAAGTAAGTATAATTACTAAGAAGAAGGTTAGGGAACTTCTATAGTTTAGTAATAGCGCTCTAGGCTAGGCTCTTATATCTATTTATATTAAGGTTTATAAATAGGCCTTTCATAAGCTGCTCTTATATAGGCTTATTTAGGTTAAAGACCTTAAGGTCCTTATATAGAGGGGTATTATAATTAGGTAATAATATAGTAGTATTAAAGATTTTTAATATAAGGCTTTAAGACCCTTCTAGTATTAAGTATAACCGCTATTATAACCTTATAACTACAACTAACTAGTTAGGTCTTATTTAATATATTATCATAAGGTAGAGGGGGGGTATTAATTAAATTTAGATTAGTTAGGGTATAGATTAGTTAGCTTAGCGCTTAGTTAGGTGCTATACTTATATTAGTTAATTAATAGGGTAGGAGTAGTAATAGTTAATTAAGATATTATACTTCTATTTCTAGAGAATTAATAGATAAATATGGAATAGTATTATAAATAATAAATAAGTAAAGGTTAGTATATTTTAATTATATTATATTAAGTAGATTCTATATTAAAAAAGGGAAAAGTCTATCTATAGGCTAGCATAGCCCTAGAAGGCTAAAGGCTCGCTTAGAGATCACGTGACTCAGTAGTTATATAACCCCAAGTTAAGGTCGGTCTAAACTAGCGCCATGACATTACCCAGAGATCACGTGACTCAGCGGTCACGTGACCCCAAATTCGTGTAGATCCAACCTAGCGCCATGACATTTATATAAGTCTCGCCTTAATAAGGAAAAGCTAAAGCTAGAGATCTTTATATATAATAGCTTAAAGATACTTCTATCCTTATATATTAGTAAGATTAAATACCTTACAGACTTATATAGATTTAAAACTATTACCTAAGCTATTAGTTATAATATCTTATTAAAAGAGATAAATAGTAGTAAGTAGTTTAATTTATTTCCTCGCTATTAGTACCTTAAGATAACCTCTAACTTAAACCTATAGAAAACCCTACTCTTAGAGCGCTTTTAGAAAGATTATAGAGCTATACTTATCAAAGCTAATTAGCATATATATACTTATAAGTAAAGATATATTACTATTATAAATATATCATAATAAAAAGATTTAGTTATATAACGAGGTAAGTAAATTTAATAAGGATAGTTAATATTAATATCTAGTATTAGGTATAGACCTAGGTCTAGGTGCCCTTATCTACTTAAGTAGCTATCATACTCTCTAGGACCTTAAGTCTTAGATCGCTACTAAGGAGTATATTATATAAGTAAGTTAGAAGTATAACTATAACCTCTAAGAATAGATCTAGAAGTAATTAGATACTATAGATAATTATAAGTATTATAACTATAATAATTAACTATAGGAGGATTATTAGAACTACTATAACTAATACTATAATAACTACTACTAGGACTACTATTAAGATTAATACTAAGATCGATATCCTAGATATAACTATAAACCTTGCGATTAATAACGCAGTAACTTCTATCCTCGCTAAAATAACTAAGAACCTTAATTAGGAAATTTATAGGAACGACATGATAAACCTCGCAGCTTATAGAACTATTATAACTAGGACGAGCCTCCTAAGGATAAACCTAGTTAGCCCGCGGATAGATAAGCCTTAAACCCTACTTATAGCAAATAATAGAATAAGGATTACTAACTATATAATTAGGATACTAACTATCCTACCCGCTTCTAATATTACCCTAATAGTAATTAATTCCTATATCCTATTAAAGCCTATATTACTACGAGATACCCTTGCGATTATTCGCTATCTAGTTCTCTATTGCCTTGTATAAGCCCTCGCTAGGATAATTATAACTCTTATAATTCCTTATTTGACTTAGAGTCTTTAAACTCCCTTAGTAACTACTAATTATAGAACGAGTTTCGCTATAACTATACTATAAAGATATCCTTATTACTAATATAGTATATATTAAGGCTAAATATAGCTAGAAGTCTCTTAAGGATAATACTAAGGTATTTCTTATAATAGTATTAAGCTCTTAGGCTATTACTAGCATAAAAGAACCTAAACCTATATTAGTTATATTAAATACCTTAGCTAATATCTAGTCCCTTTTATTAATAAATATAATAGACCTAGTATAATATAAGGATAATAATACTATCCTACCTCTTATTACCCCTACTTTAGAGCCTTCTCTAGAAAATTCCATACTATAAGTAGAGGATAAATAGATCGCTATTAGTATCCTACTTATAATTAGTAAGGCCATAGATTAGTTAGATATTGAATATATAACCTAATTCCCTCTTATACTTATATTAAAACCTATATATCCTTTATTATTAATAATATATCCTACTAATTTAACTCCTATTCCTACCTTAAAGTAGTTATCTATACTTTATCTAGTCTCTAATATACCGCTCTACTAGGTACCTACTTAGCCCTATTACTAATTAAGCAGAAGTTTATAGACTAATACTATTTAGATATTAATATTAAACCTTATAAACCCTTCTAACTTAGAGGTATTAGATAGGGAGGACCTTTAATCTCTTCTATAGCTACTATCTCTAGTATCTTATAAGGATAAGATAGCTTTATTCTTAAAGTTAATAAGTTAGTATATATCGCTAACTCTATATCTTACGAGTTTATTCTTAGGGGATGTTTCTTATATAAATACGCCCTTTATATCTATTAGGGTAACCTATATAAGAATAACTACCTAGTTATAGATAATAGTAATTCTATCCCTATTACCTCGACTATACCTTATTAATTATTATAATAGTAGTAAGTATAGGTATATATAAATCGGGACTACGTTCTTCCCCTAAGTTATAGGTTTTATATATTAATTCGATATTAAGTACTACTAGTTATATTATATAGCTATATTATATAACCTTCTACCTTCTCTAACCTATAGTAGCTATCTTATAGATCCTTATTATATACTATTACTACTAGTTAGGACTACGCTCTTCTCTTCTTAAACTTTAGCTCTATACTAATAACGATCTATAAGGGATAACGCCTAGGCTTATTATAATATATAGATATTATTTTATCTATAGATACCTTCGTTATTAATACGTCTTTAGCAATTCCTTTCATAGATTTACTAGGCCTAGATAGCCTAGATAATAAACTACTTAATACGAGGTATCTAGATAGAAATCTATTTTATATACCCTAGGATTATAATAAGGACCCTCCTAATATTACTATAGATATATTAGACTATTAGGGATAAGAGTATTAATAATAAGTATAGGCGCTTATTAAAGAGTTCTATCTATTATTTATACCTAGTATAGATAAATTTAATAATAGTATTAATATACCTATTCTATTTAAAGAAAACTTAGATATTACTAACCTTTACTAATATCTATATTTTCTATTATATTATAGTAAAACTACTATAGACTTAGTCCTAGATCCTTTACCAGAAGCTAATATTAATAAGAAGGTACCCCTAGGGGAACTATACCCTATAGTAGCACTAGTATTCGTAATCTAGAGGAGTAATAAGCTACGTATTATTATTAACTTCTAATATATTAATACTAAGATATAACTTAATATATACCCTCTACTTAGATAAAACGAGATCCTTAGCTCTCTCTCTAGAAGTGCAATTTTTTTTAGCTATTAATATTACTAAGGGGTTCTTTAATTAGCTAATTATACCTAACAATAAATAGAAGACTATATTTATTACGCCCTACTATAGATATGAACATTTTATAATAGTAACTATAGGTCTCGCTTCCTTACTAGCCTTCTTCTAATATTATATAGAATATCTATTTAGCCCTTACCTTTAGTAATTCGTACTTATATATATAGATAATATTATTATCTATTTATAAACTAAGGAAAACTATCCAAATTACCTATATCTCTTGGTTACTCTTTTTTAAAAGTCTTAATATTACTTATCCCTATCTAAATATTACTTCGCCTAACCTAGGCTTAAAGTACTTAGATACTAGGTATTATAATTAGGTCTTAGTACTATATAATAAAAGATACAAGCTAATATAGCTCTCTTAATACTAATTAACCTCTAAGAGCTTAAACGGAGAATAGATCTTATAGGCTATTACTATAAGTTTATCTTTAAGTATATATAAATTATTAACCTACTAGTTAAGATTAAGACGATAGGTTTCTATAACTTGCTACTTAAAAATCTATAATATAACGCCTTTACTATATAATATGAACTACCCCCCTTGCTATAGGTAATAGATAATATATTAAATATAAAAAAGGAATAGCGCTATAAGGAAAATAAATAATAATAATAAGTTTAAACTAATGCTATAAAAGTATAGAACTATATTAAACGAAAGCTAGCCTAGGTAGTAAACTATACCTTTCTAGACTACTCTAAACCTTTTATCCTCTATATTAATAGTAATTAAAAGGTCCTCGGAGTAGTACTATGTTAAGAATAACCTAATAGTAAAATATACCCTATCCTTTTCTTATTATAAATATTATCTCTAGCTAAAGCGAATTATATAGTTATAGAGATCGAGATACTAGCTCCAGTATAGTTACTATATAAACTAGAATACTACCTTAAAAATAGTAAAATCTATATACTATTAGACTATATAGTAGTCTATAATATATTTTAGATAGTTAGTTCTAGTAAGCCTAAGGGCTACTATAGACTAGTAAATTAGAAGCTTATGCTCGCTAAATAGATAGATCGCATTGCCATTTGAAATTATCTAGGTTATAAATATATTAACGCTAACGCTCTATTAAGGCTACTAATTAAAAAGCTACTACTCTATATATTGCTTACTAATAACGACTAAGATAATACTAATAATCCTATGGAACCTTATAATAACAAGGTCCTACTATAGATAATAATATAATATAACTACAAAACGAGATATATCTATTATATAAGATCTAGATTACTACCCGTTATAGCGCTAGATAATAAGCCGACTAAGTAAAATCTCCGCATAATATAATACTATAACTAGAATAGATATAAGTAGCATTAATAGAGAGTATAATTATAACTAACTTAGTAATATCTAATAAGCTTTAATCTAAGATCCTATAAGCACTACTAATGGACCTAAAATTTCGCTATATCTATAGTATAATAATCTAAACTAGTTAATAGAACCTATATAGCTTCTTTCTTAACTAGTTAAAGTTACTCTACCTTAGAGATAAGGAAGACTTATAACTTTATATTCTATAGATAGCTAGACCTAATATCTATAAAGCCACCTATAATAATAAGGCATATATTAGTATAGGAAGGATATATAACTTCCTATAGAAAAGCTACTTTTTCTAGGGTATATTTTATAAATTATAGTTCTATGTTATATACTATCTAGAATACTATAAAGCGAAGCTAGATTAAAACACTTCTTATAGTAACTTAACTCTAATTAAAGTGCCTCGCGTTCTATTATTAATAATCTATCTAGACTTTATTACTACCTTATCTATATTTAGATATAGATTTAACGCTATCCTTTTCCTTACTAATAAGACTTCTAAGTTTATAAGAGGGCTCGTTAGTTATATAGGCTAGATAGTAGAATAATAAGCTATAGTATATATCTATAACGTTTACCCTAATTATGGCTTACCTAATATCTTTATCTCTAATATTAAACCTAAATTAGTTTTAGCCTTATAGATATTATTATATACTACTACTAATATTTAGTTTAAAGTCTTAGTAATATATTATTACTAAGCTAATGGGTAAGTTAAACGAACTATCTAGATAATTATTTATATATTTCAAATACTAATTAGTTCCTAACTTAACTACTCTAACTAGGAGGTTATCCTACTCTACGTTCTAGCCCACCTTAATATATCTATTTTAATAACTATAAGGTATATCCCCTATAAGGTCCTCTTTAGTAGAATAGCAAAGTCCTTCTTATTCCCTATGTAATAACTAGTAACTAACTTTAGCTCTTAGTAATATAAGATCTATTAGGAAATATAGGAGGTATACTAGATCTCCCTAGTAAAAATAAAGACCTATTATGATAATAACTACTAATAGCCCTGATAATTAGCTACTAGTAATATAATCTATATTAAATTATTAAAGAAGGGTCTCCTAGGTTACTATCTTAATAGCTAGACTAAGTTCTTATATATATATAGGAAGGTCTATTTAAGATTAAGGAAGTTATTAACTTACGAAGGTATTATATCTACCTAGTACCTTGGCTTAAGTAATACCCTAAAATATCTAATAAATACCTTAACCTAGTCTAAAAAGATCTATTTAAATAGCTAAGCTAGCCCCTAGGTTTATTAAGATAAGGTGATAAATAGAAATTTATTATTAAGTAGATCCTCGCTTATAATACCTATAATAGCAAGCTTTATTATTATATTAAATAGTTAGGCTATCCTAAACTAACCTAGTATCCTACTAATATTATTAAATAAAATATACCTAAGCTAGTATATAACTATTATAAATTATAACGCGTAAAAAGGCGTTATTCGTATAAGACATACATATATTAGGATAAAGCACCTTCCTATTAGGAGTCTATATCTATATAAGTATTATTCCTCTTATATCTTATATAGTATATACTCTCCGCTCTAACTTATTATTTATAAATAGTTAGGCTTAGATCTTCTTATTATTAGTCCTTTCTAATAATATTAATAACCTCCTTCCTCCGCTATATTAACTATCATAAACCTACTTTTATTAACCTCTTTCCTACTTTTAGCCTTCCTACCTACCTACCTTCCTATTATCGTTATTTACCTTTTTATAACTTTTAATCTTTTATATTTATATAAAGAACCCTTTACCTAAACTGCTCTTAATATAACTTACTCATCTTATAATTATATTATTACTACTCTATGTTATTAATAATAACCTTACCCTTACTACTCTATAATACTTATTGTTATTTTTAACTTAATAATAATTCTATTCATAATACTATTCCTCAAACTAGTATAATAGATACTAGTAAATAGCTTATAGCTAGCTTTAATAGCAGATCCTCCGATACTTATAATAACGAAGGTAGTAATATTAATAACCCCTCTTTCCCTTCCCCCTAAAACTCCTTTAATTGCTTTATTACTAATAAATTAATTATTACTAATCCCCTCTAGTATATATTAGACGAATAGCTCCAGTAGAAATCTATAAACTACACCTATTAGCTATCACTAGACAGGCATATACTAATAGCTAAATATTAGCGATCCTAGTTAACTATCTTAAGAGATCCCCTAGACCTAGATAATATAGTAGCTATATAGTAGTCTACTACTAATAATTAGACCTACTAGTAGGTTAATAATAGCTAGAGAAGTATAACCTAATAGGTTAATAATAGCTAGGGAAACATAACTTAGTAAGTTAATAATAGTTAGGGAACTACTACTTAGTAGGTTAATAATAGATAGGGAAATATAACTACTAACTAGCAATCTAATAATAAGGATAATTTACTAGTATTACGGCGCTAGGTTAGACATACCTGAATTTCTGGTTATATAACTACTAAGTCACGTGATCTCTAGGCGAGCCTTTAGCCTTACGGGGCCATGCTAGCCTATAGATAGACTTTTCCCTTCTTTAATATAAAATCCACTTAAAACAGCGTAACTAAAGTCTATTAACCTTCGCCTATTCGCTATTTATAATACTATTCTATATTTACCTATTTATTCTCTAGAGATAGAATTATAATATCTTAATTAATTATTACCTCTACTCTATTAATTAACTAACGCGAGAGTAGTACCTAATTAAGCGCTAAGCTAATGAACTTATACTAACTAACTAACTTAAAAATTAATTAATACCCCCCCTCTACTTTATTATTAATATACTAAACGAGTTATAACTAGCTAGCTATAGTTATAAGGCTATAACTATGCTTATACTTAATACTAAAAAGCTCCTAGAGCCTTATATTAAAGCCTTTTAATACTAAAATACTACGTTACCTAATTATAATACCCCCCTATATAAGGACCTAAAGGTTTTTAACCTAAATAAGCCTATAAAAGAATAGCTTATTAAAGGCTTATTTATAAACCTTAATATAGAGAGATATAAGAGCCTAGCTTAGAGCGCTATTACTAAATTATAGAAGTTCCCTAATCTCCTTATTTTTAACTAGAATGACTTAAGCAAAGGTTAGAAAGTTACTCTTACTCTTAATAATATAATATAGCTATTCTAGAATAACTATAACTTAACTCTTACCTAGATTTAAGACTAGCTTATAAAGAGAGCTGCTTAAGGTATTAAGTCTTAAGCTTTATATACTAAATATATTACTATAAGTAATAACCTTTATATACTTTATAACACTACCCTCTACTTAGAATATAAGAATTAAGAGCTCTAGGAGTATTTAGATAATACCTATATTACTAGTAATAATACTAAATAATCTATCATACTTAAATACTACTAAGAAGAGTATAACTAGGCCTAATATAATACTATTACTATTACTAAGGAGCGGGATAAGGTAAGGGATACTAATAAAGCTTTGCTTTAGCGTTTTAAGTATAATATAACTATTACTCTACCCCTAGCGAACCCTCCCTCTAATAACTATAGCGCTATGCTTTAGGTAATCCTTAACTAAATAATATACCTTAAGATTTAAGTCTGCTCTAGCTTACTCTTATTAACTAGTAATAATAATAATACCTAGAATATTAAGATACTTAAGGTTCCTATCTTTATAAGTACTAAGAGTACTAATCCTAAGTACATAAAGTTTAATACCTAGCTCTTTTATATTAAAATACGCCTTAATAGTAAAGAGTATTATAATAAGTCCTAGCGCTTTAAGTTTATACTCTTACGCTTTAGAGGAACTCCTTATAATATCTTATCCCCCCTCCTCTTAAGCAACCTGCTTTAAATTATTATAATAGAATAGCTTATTAAGGAGTTAAAGAGTATTTTTATTAACCTAGTCTAGTATAATAAGGCTTAGATAAAGCTTAATACCCTTACTATCTTATTTAAGGATATCTAGATTAAATAAGCTATTTTTACTAAGCTTACTTATAAAGCTAAGCTCCTAGAGTCCTAATAGCGCTAGAAGTTCTATAAGAAACTACCCGCTTCTCTCTAGAATTAATACTCTATTTATTATATAAATAATACCCTTAACTTTTAGGCTTATATTACTTAGGTTTATACTATAGCTTATATCATAGCGCCCTCTAATAACTACTTAGCTGACTAGACTACTATATAAGGCTCTACCCTAGTAGCTTATACTAAATCTTCTAGTAGAGGGAACCCCTATATATAAGCCTATACTAACTAGGACTAAATCCCTAAGGCTCTATATAAGAAGCTCTATAACTAGGGTACTTATTTTATTTATAGTAATACTAGCTATACCTCATAGGATTACCCCTATAAGAAGACTAGAGCTACTATAAGTATTACTAAGCTTACTAAAGCTACTAATAATAACCTAGAGCTAATAGAAAACTAGAGCCCTTAGTAAAAGCAGACTCCTTATTAGGGGAGGACTAAAGAGATTAGTAATTAGTAATAATATCTATTAACCTATAATAACTAATTAATAATAAACTACTAGAGAAAGAGCTAGTTCTAGTTTATAATAGATATAATATTCGCCTTAGAGCCCTTCTTAATACTAGAGTAAATAGCTATGCTTTTATAAATACCTATATAACCCACTTATTAAGGGATTTTTATTATACTAAATATAATAAGTTATAACGCCCTATCTTAGCTATTAAATTTAATGGAGAGCTATTAGATACTATAACTAAGGTATATATAACCTATATATAAGTAGACTACTAAGAATTAATATAAATACCTCTCTTCTAACTTAATATAAGGAGGTATAACCTTATTCTTAGCTACTTATAGTTTAATTATTATAATATTAGTAGAAATATGCGCTCTTAGCGCTTATACTAGCCTAGTAATACCCCTATAGCTTAAGACTTCTCTTAAATAATTATATAAGATATTAAGGACCTCTTTTAACTTGCTAAAATTAATATTAAGTATTAACTTAATATAGAGCGCTATTAAGCTATATTTAAAGCTAAGGAATAGCTATATAATACCTAAAAGGCTATAGAGAATAAGATAAAAGCTCTTATAAAGATCTTATAGTAAAGCTATATATCTAAGGACTTAGGGTATAATAATAACTTATAGAAGATAAATATAGTATTAAAAGGCGTGCTAATAGCTAATTAGACCCAGCTAATGCTATATTAGAAGCCTAGACCTCTTAGCCCTAAGGTCTAATAAGTAAAGAAAGACCTTAATATAGCGCTTATTAGCGCTATAGGGTTTAAGAGGAACCTAAAGTATATTAATATTAAATTAGGCTCTTTATTATTATATAATCTTAACTTAATAATTACTAATAAGTAAGAACAAGAAGAGAAAGGTATAAGCCTACTAGAGGTTAATAAAGCTAAGAACTAATACCTAATTAATAAGAGGCTCCTATTATACTTCTAGGACTAAAAGGATTACTTTAATAAAACTACTAGTAATATATTACCTCCCTATTACCCTTATAATTACTAAATCGAACTAGAGCTAGGCGCGAAGGAGTAGTTAACCTTCTACTTATTATATAAGTAATTATTATTAGAACTTAAGGCTACTTAATAATACCGCCTTAAGTACCTAAAAAAAGGCTTTATAATACTAGAGTAACGCCCTATTTATATCCCTAATACTATTTATTTAAAAAGCTAATAGCTACTTAAGGTTCTATATTAACTTATAAAAGCTAAATAGGTTTATTAAGAAGAATTAGTATTTACTACTCCTAATTAATAAGATACTAAGCTAAATTAGCTAAGCTAAAGTATTTATAAATAATAATATCCGCTAGGCGTTTTACTAAATTTATATCTACTCTAACTTAGAGAATTTAATAATATTATATACCTACTATAGCTCCTATAAGTATAAAGTTTTACCCTTTAGGCTTTATAATAGCCTAGCGATATATTAATAGTATATGAATAATATACTTGTGGAATACCTAGATAATTTCTATATAGTATATATAGATAATATCCTAGTTTATTTAGAGGACCCCCTCTAGTGTAAGGAAAATATTAAGAAGTTCCTTAACTAGCTATACTAAGTAGGGCTTTAAGCTCATATTAAGAAGTATAAATTTAGTATAATTATAACGCGCTACCTTAGGTTTATTATTATAACTAAAGGGATTAGCCCTAACCCTAAGAAGGTCTCTATAGTAAAAGACTAGTAGCCACTAACTATAATATATAGTATCTAGTCCTTCCTAGGGTTCTATAACTTCTATTCTCAATTTATTATAAATTATAGAAACATCACTTAGTTACTTACTAAGCTTATAGCTAAATATACCTAGTTTAACTTTAATAATTACTATATAGTAGTATTTATAATGCTAAAGAAGGCTCTAATATTAGCCCCTATTCTACGCTACTAGAAGCCTAAACTACTAACCCGAGTTAAGATAGATACTTCTAAATCTATCTATACTACTACCCTCCTCTAATAATAAACTAATAATAATCTATAGCACCTAGTAGCTTATTTCTTAAAGATTATATTACTAATAGAGATAAACTACTCTATTTATAGCTATAAGATAATAGCAATTATTCTAATATAAGAAGAATAGAGAGCTAAACTCTCTATAGTTACTTAGCGTTTTAAGGTTATTATAATCTACTAACTACTACTCTACTTTATAACTAAATAGCTTTTAAATATCTACTAAGCCTATTAATTAGATATCTTAGCTAGTTTACCTTCTATATCTAATACTACCTAGGGTATAAAAATATATACTAGCTAATACCCTCTTATAGAAGAATAAGGACCTCTAAACCTAATAAGCTATCTATAAGTTAGATTATACTTAGGTATTACTACTACCTATTTATTTATTCCTAGAGGTAAGAAATAAGCTATACTAGTTACTAGAGGGCGCCCTAAGCTACCCTATAGTAGCTATTAATATACTTAAACTAGAAGATAAGCTAAAGGGATACCTCCTAGTTAAATAGGTCCTCTAGCTTAACTATAAGCTTAATATACTATTACTTAAAGTACTAAAAATACTCGCTATTACTGAAAAGGAGCGCTAAAAATATAAGATAGGCTTTTAATAATAGATAGGAAGCTTATAATACCTAAGGAGGAGGACCTATGTATAAAATTAATTTATAAGGCTTATACCTAAACGTTTATAGCATACCTAGGTTATAATAAGACTATTAAGCTTCTAAAGGAGCGCTACTTTTAGCCCTAGCTAACTACTAATATTAAGTAGTATATTTATAACTACTATACTTACTACTAGGCTTAGAAGCTAAGAGATAAGCCCCTAGGTAAGTTAAAACCCCTGCTAATACTAAACTACCCCTAGGAATATATTATAATAGACTTTATATTATACTTACCTAACTACTATCGGTATAATAATATATTTATAGTAATATACTATTTATGAAAAAGATAGTCTCCCTATTCTATTATAAGATTATTATAGCATGGGATCTCACTTATTTATATTATACTTATATCTTCTAATATATAGGTTTCCTTATAATAATTATATCTAATAAAGGCCTTTAGTTTACCTCTAACTTCTAGAGTAAACTTTATAAGATATATAGTATAACTATATAACTAAGTATAGCTAGCTATATAGAAACTAATAAATAGACTAAGATCCTTAACTAGTATCTAACTTAATACTTTTACCCCTAGATAAACTAGTTCTAAGATAACTAGAGCGAAATACTCCTTACTATAGACTTTACTTAAGTAATACTACTAATTAAAACTATAGGGCTTATATTATTTAAGATTAAATAAGGGTATCTACTATAAATAACTTTTAACTAGGGTTAGTATATATAGAGGTTCTTAATAATAAAAGAGAAGATTAACTAGGGCGATACCTAGTAATTAGCGCGAAATCTCTATAATATCTAGGATATTACTAAAGGAATATAGCTATAGCTTAATAACGCTATACCTGTGCTATAAACTACTACTACTAACCTAATAACCTAGCTATAAGAGACTCTATATATATATATATATATATATATATATATATATATTAATAGAAGGATAGCGCTAGGAAAATTCTTCTAAGCTATTTATACTATAGGATAGGCTATAGCTAATTAAGGCTACTAAGGAACCTTTACTAGGCTAAATTAAAGCGCTACTACCCGCTATTAAGTTTAACAATAAGCTAGAATATAAGGTTATATAAGTAACTACTAGCTAGCGATCCTATAGATAGTTATAATATTATACTAACTAGAAGAGCTATAACTATAGCCCTACTTAATATAATACTAAGAGTTTTAAGTATACCCTAGTAGCGCTATAGGACTTCTATACTACTAACCTAGCTACTATAAGGCTACTAAAATACCTTTTAATATAGCTCCTAGCTACTACCTAAGACGAGGACCCCATTGCTATAGATAATAATAACGCCTTAGGATAACTATTAAGAGGGGGACCCCGATATATATAGTAGTTAATTACTACGAATAGTAATACTAGTAAAGGGGGGGTAATATTATAGCGCTAGGTTAGACCTACCTGAATTTTAGGTTATATAACTACTAAGTTATATAATCTCTAGGCGAGCCTTTAGCCTTCCGCGGCTGCGCTAGCCCATAGATAGACTTTTCCCTTCTTTAACGTAGAACCTACTTAATATAGCGTAATTAAAGTATATTAACCTTCGCCTATTCGCTATTTGTGATACTAAGTAAGAATAAAGTTACTAACTATATCTATATTAAACCCCTTGACCCTTAGGATAATAAACTAGATTATAATAAAGACTTACCTCCTTATATCTATATTAATATAACTTACTATAAAGGTAAAACTCTAAAGTTTATAATACTACTAGAAGCTCTAAATATTACTAATATTATTAATAACCTCCTAACTAATATCTTATATAAGAGATAATATAAGCATATTATAGCTAATATCTTAGAAATTAGTATAATATCCTTAGATACCTAAGAACTTATTATAAAAGCTAAAAATATATTATTAGAGTCTCTTAAACTTATATACTTACTTAGGATAGATAAGCTTATTATAAGATACCTTCTATTTATACTTTTACTTCTACCCCTATTATTAGAGCTACTAATTGAAATAATACCTCTTCTTTATTACTAATACTAGATATTTAGAAGCTCTATAATTATCTTACTATTATTATTATAGTAGATTATAAATAAACCTAGTTAGCTCTTATCTAACTAATTACTAGTAATATAGTAGTATAGGGACGCCTTAATAAGTATTAAAAGAATATTATAATAGAAAATCCTGATATAAAACTAATAATTATCCTTCCTCCTAATTAAGTAAGTATTTCCTAATTCCTTTTTATAATTATAAATAATATCTATAACCTAGTAAATAACTTATCTTAAGTCTAGATACCTATAGCTTATTACTTAAGGACTCTAATAACCCCTATTAGCTTAATTAGAAGATAATCTAGCCTAGCGCTAAGAAGCCTCTACTACTAGTATTATCCTAACCTATCTTCCTTATAAATACCTTATAAATACCTTATATATAATTACTATATAAGTATCTAGCTATAAGGAGTTTAAAGCGGATAATAGCGGAGTAGCTAAGTTGAAAACTTATATTTTTAATTATGTAGCCCTCTTATTTAACTTATAATTATCTTAGTTATTATATAGATTTAAATATAGCCTAGAACTAGATAATACTATCTAATACTACCTTAGTATTATTAAACTAGACCTCTCCTCTATTAACCTACCTATACTAGATATTAGTATATTATTTACTATTATCTTCCCTAATATATCCCCTCTTAAGCCCTAAGATCTTCCCCTAGATAAATCTAATAGCAATACCCCCGCGTAGCCTGCACTTAACTACCTTATCGCTAGAGTATTAGAATTAGTACCTAAATATAACGCTATCTTATATAATATATTAGATAATAGTTATAAAGAGGCTAAGTCTAATTAAGATACTAATATAATTACTAATATTATTACTAGCCTTCCTAACTATCTACCTATCTAGCTTATATACATTTTACCTAATAATATAACTTAGAAGATACTTATATACTTATCGCTACTAATGTCCTTTTTAATTTCTTCCCTATTTATATAGATAAGGATAAATAGCTTAATATATTATTATAAACTTTTACTAAGACTAGCCTTATTATACTAGCTTATAAGAATCCTCTCTCCTACCTAATAGCTTAAATCCCTCCTTCCCTAGAAGGTCTAGTAGATATAATCTACTTATCTATCTAAGTTCCCTATAAATAAGGATAGCTATTAGGTTTTAAAGCACTACTAGCTATTTTCCCTTCCTAATAAGATATTATTAACTACTTATATAATAATATAGGCCTTAAATAATCAATTAGTATATTTAGTAATAGCTTTTTATATTAGCTAATATTATAGCTCTATATATTAAAATCCTATAAGATATAGTTAAGGCTAAAATAGTAGCGATTTCTAGAATATCTATAGCTCCTAAAGGTTTATACTAGAATATAATCTAGTATTTTATATTAAAATTCACTACTACCTAAAACTATGGTATCTATTAAAACCTAATAGAACTTTAATAATTAGATTTCTAACTCCTATATAATATACTAACTATAATATTATAATACTACCTAGCTTAACTACTTATATTTAGTAGTAATCTAGGTTCTAGGAAAATATTAGCTATACTTAAGATTATATTAGCATTAAGTAATAATAACTCTATTAAGGCTATCTAATCTCTATATTCTAATAATCTATATAATAGTACTATTACTAAATTAAAGCTCGTACTTAATAATCCTAAGAGTATTTACTATTTCTATACTTACTAAGCTACTATAATAGTAATTATAGGCTAAAGTTAATATAATAACCTAGACGAAGTTTAAGTTAATATTAAGAGCGCTATCCCTATAATTACTAACTTAATAGATATAGCTAATAACTAGAAGGATCGCAAGCACTCTTTAGTAAATCTAGACTCCTTAGCTATATAATACTTATTTATCATAGAAAAGGCAAAGGATAATAGAGATATTATATTTAAAACCTTAATAGAGCTATAAGATAAGCCTATATAGACCATAAATGCATAGACTTACGCTATTACTAAAGCAAATATACTAATGATAATCATACTACCCTAAGTCCGATTTATTATTATAATACTATAAGCTATTACTAATTATATAGCTATTTATAGTAAAAGCGAGAATATTTAGTTACTATCCGCTATCTTTATTAATAAAGCGGGATATATACTAGAAGTATAATAATAGACAGTACTATTATACTATAACCTAAAACTCGTTATTATATTAGGAGATATAGTTTAGTTTAGACTAATATCTACGGTATATAATAACTAGGACTATAAAGCTTCTCTTTCTCCTTAATACCTTATATCTTTCCTTTCTTATATATAAATAGCTAGAGCTCTAGCTATCACCTTTCTTATTAACTACTAGAACTATAATAGAATTACTAAATAGGCTGTGGAGAACCTATATAATAGAAGGATAAATATTATCTATAATAAGAATAATATAGAAGATTTCTTTAGAGACCTAGGTAAGAAACTATTTTAACTCAATAAGCCTATTATAAATAGTTTTATTATTAATATTACTAAAAGCAATAAATAGAAGATTAATATATCTAAGGTTAATATTACTAATTAAAACTATACCTTCCAACTAATCCTTATCTTATTTATAAAGGGCTTCCTATCTATAGTATATAATAAAAAGTAAGTCAACATAATAGTTATTAGAAGCTACTCTAGCTAACTAATAGTATATAGATATAAATAGGTAAAAATTATAGCTAATTATTTTATTGAGGATAGTATCTAATTAAGAATAGTTAATAATTCGATATTAGTAGAAGCTAATGTTATTATCTTTAATATAGTTCGCTTAGAGTTACTAGGTTTCCTTAATAACGCCCTATGCATAGTAGTTACTATAACCTAAGCAAGAGGTATAATAATTATAATCCTTAATATATATAATTGGACTAAGAAAGTTAATAATATAGCTCTATAAGCTAGCTTTATAATATCTAACCTTATTATTAATTACTAGAGCTAGTATTTTAACTATTAATATATTAATATTACTTAACCCTTTAAGAGGCTAGGCTATATACTTTTCTATAAATATTACCTCTCGGATAGTTATATCTAGATTAATTATAAATAGGAAGCTAGAAAATAAGTAGAAAAGTAAGTAGAGAACTAACTATAGAATTTATCAAAAAAAGAAGGCTCCTATATACTTAAACTCTTATAAACTATATTAAGGTCCTTATTATAAGTTTTTCTATTATATACCTCTCCTAGTTAGGACGATATGTAGTATATACTAATAGGATATAACTAAGCTAACTAATACTAGATAATAAGAGGATAAGACTACTAGTAGTAAATAGCTTATTTATATCTCTACTAATACCTATTATACTTATAAATAGATTAAGGATAACGTTTAAACCGATAAGTGTAGTATTATTATAGAATCTAAAGATAAGTTAGAAGCTTAGTAATACCTTAAGATATAAATTAATATAGCTCGATCCGCCCTAAAGGCTACTAAACCTAATTATAAGTTATAAGTAACTTAGGATATATTAACTAGAGTAATAGTTCCTTAAACTAAGGTAATAGGTAATATAAATAATTAATAAAGTAATAATAGGTAGGGTAACGAAGATTAATAGGGCGATTAGCTAGGCCCTATAATATATATTTTATAGTAGCTATCTAGTTATAATCTATAGAAGCCTTATCTATTATATAGTATAACTTATAACCTAATAATATATAATCTACTAGAAGCTTATTAGCTAACTAGGATAACTAGAACCTCGAACTAGATATTAATAATATACATTCTATAGACGCGCTGTATATTTCTAGGAGGAAAGCTAAGTATAGATTATATAGGATAATAAATAACCTAAAGAATAGCCTATATATATTTAATAATTAAAAGCGATAAGTAGTAGCTTAGGATAAGAAAGTTGTAAGAGTATGGCTATAGGCCTAAACCAGGAAAGGCTAGAATGCTGAAACGTAGGTATCCGTTGTTATATTGAACTATTGCTTAACCTTCTAAGTCTATAGCTTATAGAGTTTTCTCTAAGGTGTATTTATCTGCCCCTTATTTGCTACTATTCTGCTAATAGCATAGCTTTATACCTTATACCCGCTATTATTCCTTATAATTACCCCCCATTCTAAAGCCTTGGTCCCTAAGGCGTACTAGTAGGGTAATATAGCTCTGCGTTGCTAACTATAGGGTAGCGGTTTGGCGCCTTTATTATATTACTTACTATTGCTCTTTCCTACGCTAGATTAGGGTTGCTATAGCAAATAATATATTTTGTTTTCTAGCGTATTATATGTTTTTTGAATTTTAAGTATCGCTATTATTTTTAATTAGTTACTAATAGTTATATAACTATTTAGTAATATATAGCTAGTAATTATTTAACCTTATTACCTAGCAACGTTAAGTATAAAAGGGTGTCTTCTTTTCAAGGTCTCTAACCTAGTTGAATTTTTCCCTCTTTATAATCCTTTCTTTAACCTAGCGACCTCTGTTTTTTTTTAGCGCCTATTCTATAAGCTTTTGCTATAATTATCTAATTTCTCCCTTTCCCCTTTTTTCTCCGCCTATCTTATATATCTGCTTCTCTAGCCTTTTGCTAATAGTTCTCTATAATATCCCATATTGCGCGCATAGGCGCGGTGCTTATAAAATA
Organism: Colletotrichum sansevieriae; assembly: GCA_026260285.1. NCBI lineage: Eukaryota > Fungi > Ascomycota > Sordariomycetes > Glomerellales > Glomerellaceae > Colletotrichum > Colletotrichum sansevieriae. The sequence goes on along the minus strand of JAOQIF010000080.1, from coordinate 54,691 downwards.
CCTTTATAGTCCTGACATCCTCTCTAGTAACCTTACTAGTAATACTAATAGTAGCTATCCCTGCCTTAGCTATCTTTATAAGATATATTAGGATATTATTAACCTTTGCTATATATATAGCAACTACGCGCAGAAGTATATCTACTATAACTTCAATAAGAAGAAATACGCTACTATAAGTCTCTATTAACTCACTACTATATTACTATATACTAATGCCTAATAGGTTCCCTAGGAGCTTTAGAACGCTGCTTAAATAACCTGGAACATATTCCACTAGATCTAGATTTAGGAACGCGAGGGCGTCTTAACCCTTCTTTATTATTATTATATTTTCACCTCGCTTAATAACTATTTAGTAGTATAGAAATATATTACTAAGCTTATCTATAATCCTACTACTAGTAGTAGTAGCTATAATATAGAGCAGCTCTAGCTCTAGGAGCTTGCTTTAATCTATAAGTACCTAGCTCTTAATATCTTAGTTCGCATAGACTATTATCGCTACTCCCTTGTTAACTATATCCTACTAATAATTAGTTCTAGGTTAGTACCCTTTATAATAATATTAATATGCTTTAGTGCTTAAATACTACCTAGCTACTATATATTTATAATAATAGTCCTGCTATATACCTCTATAATAAGATCAATTATCTAGTTAATAACCTTTTAATAAAGCTAGTCCCTAAGCGCCCTTATAAGTATAATATTAACTCTTTTCCTAAGTTTGGTAAAGCGCTCTAAGATAATCTCCTTAAGTATACTTCTAATAATATTCCCTCCTACTTTATTACTATTACTAGTACTCGCTCTATCTCTTATGCCTCTTATCTCTATACTCCTACTAAATATAGCTAAGAGGATAGTAATGAGTTAGTAAAGAAGGCTAAGAAGGTTAAAAAGACTAAAGTTACTATTACTATCTCTAATAGTAGCTCTAGTGATAAGTCGGGTAGCGAGTTAGGTAGTAACTCTAGTAGTGAGTCGGGTAGTAACCCTAGTAACAGGTTAGGTAGCGAATTAGGGGGTAACTCTAGTAATAAGTTAGCTAGTAGTTAGCTTACGGGTAGCAATACTAAGAATACTAATAGTGCTAGCTTAGCGACTAGTTGCTATGGTATTCGTAGTAGTGCTACTCGTGGTTATAGTGGTTATGGTGCTCGCGCCCGTGGCTATAGCAGGTAGTGAATAACTAGTTAGGTTGTTAGCTTTCTTCCCTTTCTTTATAGGATAATACCCTCTTTTGCTGCAATATTAGTAATAATTTGCTACTTAATATAATTAATATTCTACTTCTTAATTTAGCTTCTATTCTATAGTCTTATAGCTTATAATTAGTAACTTATTGCTATAACTTTAGCAACTAGTTATCCTACTTCTTATAAGCCCTCCTATACTATCTATTAAACTTATGAATAGCCTCTTGTATATTTACTAAGTACTCTATAGGCTCCTATATACTATATTCTATAAGCTATCTAACTTATTTAACTAAATACTATATATTATTACTAATACCTTGCTATATAATATGCTCTTCTACTTCCTATCCCTCTAGCTTATCTTTAAGCTCTGGATATATAGGCGAACCTTTGCTACTTACTTAGTAGTTATCCTATAGTTCTAGTGAGGTACTAGAGAATATATTATACATCTATTAGTATTATAATAGTAGATAGACCTTATATACTTATATTTCAATACTTAGCTTATGCTTTAGTAGCCTTCTGCTACTATTCCAAGGCCCTCTTATAGAGTCTTAAAATATATTTAATTCGCTCCCTTATACCCTGCACTATAACCCTATTCGCAGGGGTTATATATTCTATATAATATAGGTAGTAACTATATAAGGCTTCTATTAGCGAGTAGCTAGTAGTGCTATAGCCACTATTATCATATATAAACTCTGCCTCGGGTAACTAGACTGCTTATTCTTATAGCGACTTACTAGTATACGCTCGCAGGTACTTTTCTAACGTCTAGTGCATCCTTTCTAACTACCTATCGGTCTAGAGGTAGTATATAGTAGAGAGGCGATGCTTAATAGCCCTCTCTCTTATAAACTCCTCCTAAAATTAGCTAGTTAGGAGCTTATCTTAGTTGCTAATAATGCCCTCTAGGGTGCTAAAGCGGTATTTAACTTATTTATAGATAATCCGCGCTAACTTAGCAGCTATTAGCTGCTTTGTTATTAGGATAAATATAGCAAACTTAAGTATATAATAATAAGAACTATATTATATTCTCCGCCTTTATACTAAGAGCTCCCTAGCAATTTAGTAATAAAGTCTATGCTTATCTCCTGGAATAGGTATATAGGTAAGGGTAGTAGTTATAACTTTCTATAGGGCTTATGCCTTGGAACATAGTTCCCTTAGCATATATAGCACCTTATAATATAATCATATATATCTATAGCTAAGTTTAGCTAATAGAAGTTCCTTGAGATCAACTTAGTAGTCTTATTTACCCCTATATAACCCGCCCTATAGTTATTATAGTATTAGCAAAGGATCTCTAGCCTTAGAGACCCCTCTTATAATATCTCTAACTATTCCTTATAGAATAAGGTTCTATAATAATTAATTATATAGCCCCTATAATCGCTAGCTAGTCTGCACGCCCTCTCTAATTATATCTAGTAGTATAAGTTATTAGCTTATAGTCTGTAGATAAGATTCTCTATTACTTTAGAGGGTTACTAAGTATCTACTATTTTACTTATTATAAGCTCCCTTATAACCTAGCATAGGATATACTATTATGCTATAATAACCCTAGCTCTAAGTAAGTCCTCTTAGTTAATAACCTCCCGCTAAGCGTTCTCTATATTACCCCTTGCTCTTTAGCATTAGGTTATTATAGCTATTATAGTTATAGTAATATTAGCGCGCTATAGAGCGCGATGCTAACTAGAGACTAAGGCGTCTCCGCCCCTAGAGATATCTATCTAGAAGGGGCACCTCATGCTAGCCCTTATAGTATTATAAATACTTTTAAGGTCTCTATACTACCTTATAGTATAGTAATACTTATCTAAAGATCTACTAGTAGTTTGCTAATAAATCTTAGCTTCCTTGCTAGGGTTAGGAGTATATTATTTTATTTCACCTCCCCCTCTATATAGTCTAGCCTCCTAGATAGACTATCTACTAGGTTTATAACCCCTAACCTATGCTCTAAGCTGGAATTAAGTACTAAGAGTTTATATACGTACCTAGCGAGTCTTCCTTAAAGGTCCTATATAAGTATGCTAATAACTCCTTTAGCGCCTAGTAATCTATTAGAACTATAAACTTCTTTAATATACCCTAAAGGTAGTAAGCCTAATAGTCTAAGCTTTTAACTATAGCGAGAAGTTCCTATTAGCCTGCTCCCTAACTTTACTCTATATTACTAAGCTTCTATAAATAATAGGTAACTAGTTGCTACTAGCTATTAATATATTATAATAAAATACTAGATATAGCTTTTATAGAAGTATCTATCTTAACCCTTATTTTATAGGTTAGGTCCTAGTATTAGAGAATAGTTACTAAGTAGAAGGTAGCTTCAAGCTATTTAAAAGCTTATTAAGCCTCTTCTAGCTAGTAGAACTCGCTTCCTTTCTTACTATTCTCGCTACTCTTTAATAAGGATATTATTAGGGCTATATTACCTAAATATCCTATAATAAACTTATAGTAGAAGTTATAGAATCTAAGGAAGACTTGGATTTCTTAGTATATCTTTAGTAGCTTCTATTTAGTAATAGCTTAGATATAAGTTTAGTCTATTAATACGCCTTTAGGCGTGATAATAAACCCTAGGAACTCTACCTGCTATTAATAGAACCTATACTTACTAAGCTTAGTATAGAGCGCCTACTAGCAAAACCTGCAGAGCACTTAGCAAAGGTCTTTTATATGCTGCTCCCTTATCTTAGAGTAGACTATAATATTATTTATATAGGTAATATAATAGGTATCTAGCAGCTTAGCGAGCGCTTAGTAAATATACGCCTAGAAAGTAGCTAGGGCGTTTATAAGTCTAAATAGCATAATAATATATTCAAAGTGCCTATAACGCATCCTAAAAGCTATCTTCTAGCAATCTTCTAGCTTAATATAAATATAGTAATATATATCTTAAATATCAATATTTAAGATCTATTTAGCTCCCTAAAGTCTATCTAATAGCTTGCTAATAAGAGGGATTAGATATTAGTTCTTTAGTATTACCTTATTAAAGCCTTAGTAATCTATATAAAGGCATAGAGACCTATCCTTCTTAGGTATAAAGAGGATAGGGGCACCTGCCTCGCTAGTTAAGGGTTAGATCCGCCCTATTACTTAGTTATTAGTAATATATTAGCAGAGTTCCTCTAACTAATACTTATTTAGTAGGTAGATAAGCTTATATAGAGGTTTCTTCCCTTTAATTAAGTTAATAGTATATTCCGCGCCCTCTAGGACTAGGTACTCCTTTACTAACTATTTATTAAACGTTACCTATTTGCTAAATAGCTCTAGTAATAACTCTATATTACCCTCTAGGGTATCTTCTTCTTCTAGAGTCTTTATTAGCAGCTTATAGGGGGCGATGTTCCCTAATATATATATAATATAGGCCCTCTAGGTATTCTTAATAACCTCCTATATAAATACTAATAGCTTAGTAATACTAAGGTATTTATCTAGGTATTAATTATAATGCCCTCTCTTCCTACAGAGTATTATAATAAGAGGAGGTCTCTTGCTCCTTTAGATTAGGAGGCTTTAGCAAATAGTTACTATATCTTCCTCACTCCTCCTCCTAAGTTGATAAGAAAGAAGGTTAACTAGTATATATTCTAGCTTATTATAGATAACCTATTAAACCCTTCTAATATAGGGGCGTAGGCTGCTATAAGTTATAGTTATAGGGATCTAGCTAGTTAATTACTAGTAATATTAACCTAGGAATAGGAATCTATATCTACTACTACTTCTTATTTAGTAATATTCTAGAGAATAATTGCTTATCCTTTTATAGTAGCTCCCTTTAGGAAAGTATCTAGTTCTAATATAAGTATAGGGGTTACTAGTATAATCCTCTAGCTTATTTATTTTCTAATAAGTTAAGTTCCTTAACTTCTCTTATAGATTAGATTACCCTCGCCTTCTTAGCAAGTACTTAGTATCCTATTAGCGTTTTATTTATGCTTTGTCTCACGCATTTATCTAAGCAGTCTGCCCTCTTATACCCCTTCTGCTTATAGCTAAAGCATACTAAGTAATTAGGTATTATAGGTTATATGCTAGGGCTAAATATAAGTTAGTTCTAATTAGGTCCCTATATTACGCTACTAACTAGTTAGTGAGGTATTAGGCTCTAGGACCCTCGCGTTACCCTATAGCTAGAACCCTGCTAGCCTGCCTTTTAGCTTACCCTCGCTACTAGGGGCCCCCTTAGGGTATACTCTTCCCCTATATACTATTTCCTGCTCTCGCTTTATAGAAGTTTGCTACTCTATTAGTAATATATCTCCTATAATTATTCTACTTCTATAGCTATATCTCTTAGCTTCTATACCTTAACTTCCTAATATTTAAGTTCCCTATATAGGAATAGGGCTAACTAGAAGTATAGTATATAGGCCTTAGCCTTGCTATCTTCTATACGAACTAAACCTAAGTCCTAATATATTACTAACTATTTAGCAAAAAACTATATTAATAACTATATCTCCTTCTATCTTATTATATCTAGCTTCTTATAATACCTTTGCTCTTAAAGCTCGGGGTTAATATGCTATTAGTAAATAAATGCTATAAAATCAGCCTATACTAGGTCTCCTTCTAGCCTAGCCCTATAGTATTACTACTAGGTCTATAGGGGCAGGCTTATCTTTATAAGCACCTATTAGACCTGCTGCTCTAATATATTACTAGTATATAGTTAGTATCTATCTTTAACTACTTAGATCTAGTTACTAACCTAGTCTATAGTGAAGTCCTTACCTATAGTATAATAGTTATATATAAGGGGTTTTTTATATTCTCTCTATAGGTACCTCGTTAGTAGGTAGTTAGCAAGTTCTTATATTAGGGTAATAGTTTATTCCTCATGCTACTACTATTATAAATATGTCTACTCTATAAGGCTCTCCTACTATTTCTATAGTAGCCCTATAGCCTAGGTAAGGATACTAGAGATACTAGCTTCTTAGGGGGTCCTAGGCGGGGTACCCTATTAGCTACTACTTGCTATCTATTTGCTTAATAATAGTTAGTCTGCTTAGTCTAGTGCTATCTAGGACCTAGCCTAACCCCTTAGTGTTATTCCTCCTGCTATATTATTACTAGGGTTATCTATTCCCCTAGTATAATATCTATATTATATTCCCTATATCTTAGGGCTTAGCAAATAACTAATATCTCATTAGCTAAGACCCTATTAGTTATATTCTATATACCTAGCCTAGAGTTTATTATAGTTAAACTCTATTACTAATTTATTAGCATATTATTACTAGTTTGCTTTAGATATTCTAACTAGTACTAGTTTCTTAAATTAAAGTAAAAGCAATAGAGTTATAAGAGTATAGCTATAAGCTTAAACTAGGAAAGGCTAGAATACTAAGATATAGGTATCTATTATTATATTAAACTATTGCTTAACCTTCTAAGTCTATAGCTTATAGAGTTTTCTCTAAGGTGTATTTATCCGCCCCTTATTTGCTAACGTTTTGCTAATAGCGTGGCTTTGCACCTTGCACCCACTATTATTCCTTACAAAAGTATAGGATTGGAACTATAGATATAAATAAAGAAGGATAGATTTATTATAATATTAATACAGGATCGTTTATTTGCTTTTATTTAAGTTATTTTATTTATTTTAGTTATTTATAACGAGGATATCGCTTTTTTCAAACCAGGTGTTATTATATAATATAAGTTAGGTTACCTACTAGGGTACCTTCTCCCCTAGCGACCCCTACCTATATAGTTAGTCTCTCTAGATATATCACACCCAGCTTCACACAGAGAGATATTTATTTGCCGACTTTAAGTAGTTCTATATTCATCTATCGTTTTATTATAGAGCCTAGCTCTTTATACAGCGCATCTTGATGTCGGTGACGATTATGGTTGGATCATAGTCTGGCTGGATTCGCAGATCTATCAGCTTTCGATCGGTCTCATGGATAAGTGATTGGCTACACTTACCCATTGCCACTGGATAGTGGGTGGTGAGGTGGCAGGCGCAAAACCCTCGTAGCCTGTATAATTCTTCCCATCAATTGCGTAGCTAGTGACTGCTCCATAGCCGGTAACAGAGACTGCCAGGCATAAGAAGGTGGTAAAGTTCCTGAGCAACATCTCGAAAAATTTGAGTAAGTATAGAACCAAGTAGGACTTGGTTTGCTTTCAGTAGAGTATCCTGATGCTCCCCTACGAAGGTACGTCCCAGACTACTTAAACACATGAGGAACTGCCACGAAACACATACACCACGTAAACTTGGTTATTTTCATCGTTACTATTATTAAAAGATCGAGTTTCGGTGGTGCTGGCATATGCTTGGTAACATCTCTAGGTTCGCAACCTCACGGTCTGGATATATTAAGCCGAGTTAGGTCAGCCAGTCCTGATAGATTACGGAATCGCATGCAGGGCTCTGGTCCGACGCAGTAACAATTACGTGGAAGGAGAATCGCCCTCATGATCAGAATATTACCATACTAAGAGATTATGAATCTTGATATATTAATTCTCGGAGTAACTCTGGGTAAGTTTGTCTCCGCCTATGAAGCACTCATTTGTTAGACGGCCCCAGCCCCGATACTTCCTGGGGCAACCGGCACATGGAGTTCCGGGGCATATTATACGAAGCGCAAAGTCCACTGATTCGGTACCAGAATCTCCCCGCATGTAATGGATAATGACCGACAAAATAGGCTGATCCGGATAAACATAATAGTGGTCAGTCATCCATGGAGATAGGTTTACTTTTGGCCACTCCTTACTACTTAGGCTTCCACTCCCATTAGCTGCCAGACAACCTCACAATCAAACTTCATCCAAGTGTACCCCAAGTCAATATGCGAGGTTTATGGTTACCTGGATAGCCACGCTAAGTCATGTGTTATCCACCGCGTATCTTTTGGTTTCCATCTCGGCCCTTACGGCGAGACAAAGACAGACAAACCCATAACATTATGCTCACGGTTTTCCAGGGTGAACAAACACCTGGCCATTCAAAAACACGCCATGTCAAACACGACTTCAACAGGGTGTAAATTGAGAGCTTTTCGAGGAAGATGCCTGGTAAAGTAGTGAGCTTCCAGTTATGGACTGTGGGTTTCTCGAAGAAGATATCCACTAAAGTGATGAGCTTCCAAAGGAAACTCTTCTTGGCTTCGTGGGAGGATTCTTCTGTTCACCTTGATACGTAAGCCATCAATGTACCTGAGAGGGAGGGGTGGGAGTGGGACACGCAGAACGTTCCAACTCGATCAAATCCATAGTTGCGACTAAAGGGTTGCTCTCTGACCATTTCACAACTCTATTCCCCAAGACGATGGATTTTTCGACGCCTGTCTATCAAGGACATCGTGATTGAGTCTGCTCCCCCCCATTTGCTGCCAAAATTGAGAAAACTTAGTCCGCTTCGCTGACCAGAGAGTTGCGATGGATCACCAAGTCTACCAACCGATAGACAAAACAACGGATCCCATGACTGTTCCAGAGCTTGAATTATGCTCTCGGGTGATGCACAGAGAACATACCTGGGCAGCCTTGAGGCTAGCAAGGTTGCTTGCTTGCAAGCCTATATAAAATGCCAGAGGAAGCAGAACCTGTCTCTTGCTTTTCTCACTCTTCCATCTCAGAACAGACAACACCATTACCCACAAAAACAGTGAGTCAACCCTTCGCCGACCTCAACACTCCCTCTTCTTACCTGTCATAAGCAACAACATGAAGCTCAACGTCATTGCCGTTCTCGCCATCGCGGTTGGCCTGGCCTCCGCTCAGCAGATCCCCCCCGATGCGCCTACGTGCGCCGTCCCCTGCGTCAAGGCAGAAGCCGAGACTACTGGTTGCCCCCTGAGTAACCCCAAGGACTGTCTATGCACCAAGGCCAACAGACCCAGAATCCTCGGCTGCATCACGAGTTCTTGCTCTCCACAGGATAAGGCCAAGGCCATCGCCTTTGCTTTGAAAATGTGCAAGTAAAGGAATCAAAGAAAGACGATGGCTCGGCTAGGGAGCCCTTGAGAGGAAAATGTCTGAACAAAGGGCTCTGCTCACTCGACCACAACCTCCGAGAAAGAGGAGCCGAGGCCAATATCCGACCGATCACCCTCAACTTGCAACCATGGAAAATCCTCGGCGACCTCTGCATCGACGAAGAATTGGATTGTGTCAACGGCTCGGCAAAGTATTAGTGTTATTCGAAAGTACAGCAAAGGGGATACTGCGAAGTTCGAGAGCAGCTGTCCAGAATCACAGGGCAACCTGGAAAAATCGATTGGATGAACTTGTGGATGGGCTTTAGTAGTAGATATACCGCGGCAGGTTTTGTCTCGTTCCGACCTTCATCAATCATAACTGTTGTCCTTGAAACGTCCCCAATCCATGTATTTTGTTGTGAGTTTCATCGAATTAGAGGTCCATGAAGTCCACACTGGCGCCCCATCAAGTAAACACCCAATTTCGCTGTCACTGCGCAGGGTTATGTGCAACTTCACGAAAACCAGCTGTCAGGATTCATCCTCTGTCCAAACAACGAGCATTCGAGAAGACAACAGCGCCTACGTGTGAAAGATCATGGGGTATCATTTTGCTGACGGCTCCTTTGTTATACTCATGTTCAAAGCAGAGCAATCCTCCTGAATAAGTCATCATAAAGCTTGCCAACCCAGCCGTCCGTTAGACCGCCTCTTGCAACAATTCCCAAGCCACCAGCAGCCCAAATGCCAAAAGCAACGGCCGAAACGCCATGCAGCGCCCACCATGCCCTCCTTTTTTGTCTTCTCGCCTTCTTGGCAATGACCCCGGAGCCGCTGCCACTGCAACCCACGCACGTCGGCGCGAAGCCCAGCCACTTCGCAGCTCCCCAAACCATATGCCCACACCCAAAAGCTAGCAACCCTGTGTAAGCCACCCACGATACGACAGGGTGCCGAGCAAAGCCGTGGGCGACAAAGGCCAGGCCAACGTTCGAGCTGTCGCCTTCAACTTGCAGAGGAAGTACACGGTTGATGCCAGCATGAGCAGCGAGCAGTGATGTGAAAACGTAACCCGAGATTGAGATGTAGCTGACCGGCGGCCATATCCGCGCCGCTGAGCTGGAGCTGCTGGAGGTCATGGTCCGGGAAGTTTTGCCAGTCTGAGCACGGTACAATGCGTACATGCCTGGGGTGTTCCCGCCGTAGCGCCTGAGGTTTTGCGAACGACGAACGAGACGGAGCGCAATTCCGGAGGCAACATGAGTGAAAACGGGCAAAGCCACAAGCAGCGGCTCTGTCAGTGAGGTTTGGTAGATTTCTCGTGACTGCAGAAGGTACGTCTCAGACGCAGCGACGGAGCGTGCAATAAGAGGTATTATAGAGGTGTTCGCAAGGTGAATCGAGGCGAAAACGGGTATCAGGTAAGAGGAGAACTTTTGAAGACGGGTCACTAGAAGCAAAAAACGTCAGTAAGCATCAACGAGTCCGGATCTTGGGAACACAGAAACACACAGTAGAAGATTGCGCCATGACCGCTTCCACTAAGACCCGGGCTGGACGACGTAGACTTGAGCGAAGCGGTGCTTCTTTCTACGGCGTCTTCGGGCAAAGGTGGGAGATCTTTTTCGGTGTCGGCTGGCGGTGTCTCGATGGGCGAAGGGTCTAGTTGCAGCAGTGATATAAGAGTCTCTTCAGAAGCCATGGACCGAAGAGATCTAGAATCCATGACGAATGAGATGACAGCCAAGCTGCCAAATGAGCGAGTCGCAGGAGGGAACAGACGAATCAATGCACTCGAAGATATTGGTGTTCTTGGTTGACTTTCTTGTGTCGATGCTCACCAGTTGGCGATTCTCGGGTACAAGCGGTAAATCCAAACTGTCACCATGTACTTCGACAGAGTGACAGGGCAGAGATTGATTACCTTTTCTTGCGGCGTCATAGGTAGGTCGCAGGGGCTTGGTGGATCGGGCGCCCGTCCCGGAAGCCGCACTAAGCCGTGTTTAGAGCACAATCCAATTTCCCCGTACCGAATCTATCTTACGAGAGGAAGTACGCTACCTCAGTACTAGGTAACTTGGGAGGTCCGAAATCGAATATCCAGCATTACACCCAGCCAGCGCATCCCCCACCCCCTGACGAACCAACTGGTCGACGCCATTATGCCGCCAGTGAGTTACGATATTCTGTCGCATACTCTCACGCAGTACTGATGAGACACTCGCGTGAAGCGACACCAGACACTGCCCCCGGCGCAAACGTCGTCCGCTCGCGAAGCCCTCCAGTCCTTCTACTGCAACCTCTGTTCGAAAGGCTACTCACGCATGAACGACTACGAAGCGCACCTCAGCAGTTATGATCACAGTCATAAGCAGCGTCTCAAGGACATGAAGGCCATGGTACGCGACCCCAACGCCGGTGCCAGGGCTCGCAAAGCCGAGGCCAAAGCCGACGGTCTCGTCAGCATCAAGCTCGCCTCGACCGACCAGCCCGTACAGACCGCCACACCAGGAGGCTTTAAAAAGGGAGGTTTCAAGAAATCAGGTTTCAAATCGGCATTCACTTCCATTGAAGCATCTGCACCTGTCGCGCAGGAAATCCCAAAGTCAAAAGCCGGCCACGCTCTCGAAGCCGACAGACTTGCGACGGCCAAAGATTCAGTCGAAGAGGTCGAGAGCGATACAGAAGACGAAGGTTACAAAGTCTACGACCCGACGAGGCCGACGGATTAAGCTTTCGCGACCACAGCGCCTGGGAATTGGCTGAGATTTACAGGTACTGAAAACGACCAGCGTAACACTTGTGGCTTTAGACTACGCGAAGTTTGTCTGAGAAGCAGTCAGCATCATGGATTTGAATGAACATCTTGAACGTAATTTGATCTTCGCATAGTCTGTGAAGTACTGTCGGCTGACATTGGTAGTAAGTTATATTCAAGCTCGAATTGGAACCAGGTTTTTCTCTAGGAGCTACCAAAAACGCCGATCCATTGCTACAATCTGTCCGACCCAAACCCCTAAACCAGCAGCATCGCAAACCCTACGTCGTCTTCCTCTTCAATAAATCGAGACGCTAAGCTGTCCTGTGTGTCAGAATTCATATTCCGCAGCTCAACCGAACTGGGATAAGTCCTCTTCGAGCAACCCCATCATATACTGGCTTCCTGAGAACCAATTTCCAAGTTGAGCAGTCTGCATCGTGGGCTGAGACATGTCGCCAGCCTCGACGCCTGGAATCGGGTACTCAGTTGGCGGAAAACCGAGAGCACTCAGGTACACGTCGAACTCGTCGTTAATGGGACCCCGTTCTTCCGACTGCCGCGTTTTGGTTTCCACATACAGTACTGCCACATTGTACAGCATTAAACAGAGCTGGTGCAGCTTATCTACCGGCTCTGAAAGCGCGCAGGCGGGGCGGAGAGAGGCAACAAAATCATTCAACCGCTTAAGATCGTCGGAACTCGATGTGTCGATGACGTGACAGAAGAGGACGAAGAAGGGCGTAAATGGCGTAAGCAAGATAGCCCTGGTTTGGACATTAGACACACCAATGACAGGATTATTCCCAACTGCGGTGTCACGTACCAATGGATGTAGACAGCTTTGAGATGGCGACCCTCTTCAGCAATTCTCTGCATGCATTCCAGGTGCAACTGCATAGCAAATCGGGCTGTCGCGATGCATTCCTGCGAAAATCGAGTTGGGGAACCCTCGGGCGCCGGCAGTGCTCGGTATATCAGAGTTAGGGTGGATTGGAATGTGAGTTCATCGCCACGAAGATGAATGTCCAGGATGGACGAGGCGTTGAGCGCTTTTAGGCCAAAAAGTGCTTGTTCTCTAACGTGCGAGGCGGCAGCCATGATGCTTTTCTGCTCGGCTTCTAGACGTCGTACTGTTTCCAATCGCTCTTCTTGGGACTGGCCCAGAGCCACAGGACTGTATCTGTTTTCCATGTTAGCATCATCGCAGCAGCGCCGGACTCCTTGCTGCCATACAACTGTTCGTAGACGCGGTGCTGAATCTCTGACTGTTTGATCCATGTCGTAATGATGACGCCCCAGGGATCAGCAACCATTGTGTTATCAACCCTCCTTGGCAAAGTGATGTCCCAGTCCTGAATAACAGAGGCTCTCCCGGTTCGCAACGATAAGGTTTTGTCCAGCATGTACACGTGCCAGAATAGTAGACCTTTGATGTCTCTGGGGCCAGCGCTTTCGCTCCTACTCTGCGAAGCGCGATGGTAGCCCAGTGTCTGGCACAGACTGGCAGCGGTAGACGTGAAAAGCCACGCTAGAGAGGCTTTCGATACGTCGACTGCGTATACGGCCTGTGACTCTCGTCAATATCGTGTCAAATCGCCGAGAGGACACGGTCACTTACCGCAATGAGCAGTGCTTCTATGCTCTCAACTTTCGCGGGCAGCATGAGAGGTAGACATGCTAGGGCTGTTTCTACATTGCTCTGGCACATGAGCTGATACCGCTCGAACTCTTCCCGCGCAGTGGTATCGGAAGCCAAGTAAGCCTGCTCCATGAACAGATAGAAGAGAGCGCCATTGACGATGATGAAAGTGGTGTCGGCGAAGGTGTCAGTACAGAAGTAGACTCTCCGGCACAGTTCAGCTAAGTCATCAACGTCTAAAAAGGAGCATGCGAGCGAGAAGATGCCAGGCGGGGACACTGCAATCGGCGTCAGTAACCATTTTGCCAACATGGGAGACGGAGTGAACCGCTAACTTTTCAGATGTTTGAGTAACGCGACAACAGCGTTCATTGGCGGCATGGGAAGGTCCGGCAAGCCACCGGCGGGAAGGGCTTGCTGCGTACGGAATCGGAACTCCCGAGATGAAGAGACCTTATTCTGCATTGAGACGATTTGGCGAAGCGAAGAGAGCGCCGCGTGCATGTTTGGGGGTACGTCTTGGAGCGAAGTTCTCTGTACGGCGCTTTCGATGAAGTCGCTCGCAAACATGGTATGAGCGGTCAGTGACAGGTCGCCCTCGAAGGCAGAATCTGAATCTGCGCCGTCTTGGGTGAGGGCAGAGGCATCGCCAATGGTGGAGGCTGAAGGGGTAATGTGCCTTGCTCGCGCCGCGTCCCACGACGCACCGCTCCCAGCGTTGTTGGTGAGGCTCCGCAACAACTCTTCGATGTTGGAAAGCCGTTCTTCAATCAAGTCGATCTTCTTCTCGCTGCGGATGGTTGTTAGCAGTGTCCTGGTCTTTGAAGTCGCTGTTCGCTATGCGTAAGTGGCAGGCAGATTTGTATCTGACAACCAGTTGTGTCCCCAATAGACAAGATCTAAGGTGGGACAGCGCTACGCGATAGAAGTGGAAAACACAGAGACGGTAGTGGCGTACTATTGTAGTGAGATCAAGACGCGATGTCTCTGTTCCTTTGGCTTCTGACCAACGCCGTTCGAGCTGCAAGGGCGTTGTGTAATGCGACAGTTAGAACATGGGGAGCTCTTGTCACAACGAATCTGCAATGAGCGACCACGCCCAGGCCAAATGTCAGCCAAGAAGTCACATCAGTCGATGAATAGACACCAGAGCGGGGGTGGCGGGACACGGGAAGAGAGCTGCCGACGTGTGCAGAGCTGAAGCCCTTTGAGAGGCTCGACTTTGGGTTGGCATAGAACAGACGGGATGGGACTACCAACTTTCCGCGTACGGCACTGGTCACACTATACGAGAATAAAAAAAGAGTCAGCTTTCTTTCTAACGAACGATGCTTTGGCGAGACCGAAGACGAGATGTAAAAGCAAGATGTGGGCGTCTGATGCAGAACAGTCTCAATGTGGACATACAGCTCGGCGAAGGCCCTGGTCGTCGGGGCCCGCGGACCGGGAGTCTGACTCCATGTCGAAATAAAGAGACGGAAACGAGCCACGAGATATGCCGACTTCAACTGTGTCCCGTTTGTTTCGCGTGGCACCTGTCTGCAGTGCTCTGCTGCTGTCAAGTGCACCTGTTCGCCGTGTTTGTGGGCACTAAGCCGAGACAAGAGCTGATGGACAATGACAGCACCAGGCGCCAGGATAATCGTCCAGGCAGTTGGCAGCTCAAGTGGGCGATAGCGAAGTGTTTGTTATCAGATTGACGGAGATGTGGCTTGGCCAGATCACACGCCAGAGGAAACCAGCAGTACGGTCCAGGCCGATGGCTGAGTGACTCTCCTCTCACGAATGGTTCAGTCAATGTCTAGTGGCATATGTGAGGTCAACAGGATGCTGAGGCAAGACAGGCTTAGCCAGAGAGGCGGAATGACGGCGATGCAAATAACGTTGTCTTGAACGTGGACCACCAGGGATTGACCTTCTAGGCAAGTGTTAGAAGGGTGTGCAGGATGAGAAGCAGGTCGTGATCCGCGTATGCGGGTAATATGCGGCCGGAATTGTGGGTGCGTCGAGAAGAAAGGTAGGTGTTCGGCGAGGACTTACGTCGCGGAAGTGGCTTGACAATGTGGGAAGGATTGCAGCAAAGGTGACAAGGCTGGCAACCCGGTATCGCTGAGTTAATAGGAGAAGGCGCGGGGGCCATAAAAATGGACGGTATGACTGAATGACTGCAGCGAGCGAGATGTGTGTTGAGTTTGGGCTGACTTGAAGTTAGACAAGACGTTGGAGCAATTGGGTTTCCTCCATGCCTTTCTCAGTATGAATTAGGTAAGACGAGCCGCGAAGCCACAAGACTACCTGACGTGTGAGCCGAAAGGGTTACCATCTTCCTTCTTTTCCATCGCATCGTGTATGAAGATGTTTTGTGGATATCCAAGCGAGGTCGAAGGAAGGTCGGAAGGACTCCCAGCTCCGTCCGGCCTGTGCTTTCGGGACGTAGGAGACCAACTCTGACGGTCGTGGAGCAAACATGCCGATAATGGCCGGGGAGGGGGGGTGGTTAAACCTTGGACCCCTCAGTAGTGTGTGCAGTCTCTGGAGTTGCGTGCAGGGCTAATTATGAAATGTAAAGTCTACCTCCTGGTGCCTTTTGCCTTTTGCCACCCATGTTCAGCCACAAGGGGGTAGACGATGCATATCTCAAATAATTAGAGCCCGCCCAGTAGAGTTTCCCACAACCCGCTGAACCGGGACCGTGCTCCGAGCTCGGGCATCCGCGGATGCCGACGGACTCTGGCACCAGACCAGCGGTATTCGGGGCCCCCCTGTTCGGTTCGGCACCTGTTTAAGCCTATTTAGGCAGGTACTGCTGCGCAAGCCACAAATAGAAGGCCCGCACCCGGAATAACCCCTCTACCGGGCGCTAGGTTTTTTGAGCCTAAGTTACTCTCCTGAATAGCGCATCTCCTGCATCCTTTTTTCAACCCTGCCTATGTATTATAATAACCTTATATATATATATAATATAGCAACCTTTTAGAAATAATTTCTAAAGTATTATTTTTAGTTTAAAAAATAAACTTAGGCAAGTACTTCTCAAAGTATGCGCGCTGTGTTGCTGGTTGCTGTATGTTATGCGTATATAATGTTATTATAATACGTAGGCAGGGTTGAAAAAAGGATGCAGGAGATGCGCTGTTCAGGAGAGTAACTTAGGCTCAAAAAACCTAGCGCCCGGCGGAAGGGTTATTCCGAGTGGCATTGTGGCTTACGCAGCAGTACCTGCCCAAATAGGCTTAGATAAGGTGCCGAATACCGAACAGGGGGGCCCCGAATACCGCTACACCATCGAGACGCTTCCCTGCTCATCTACATAGCTTCCAATTATTGTCAGCGTCCAGCCGAGATGACCCCACCATGACCGAGTTGCTCGCGTTTCCAACACATTGCTCATCTCATGTCGGCGGAGAAGACGAGGCGGTGGCCCGCTCCTGACTATCGATGCCACGCCCCATCGGCTTTCGATCAGAACCCAACGTCTCACAGAGGCCTGCCGCCTGCGGACATCGGCCCCATCGGGTGCTCCGATGCGTCGAGGCCTCACTTTGCCGGCCCAGACTTAGGCATGTGAGCCATCAGGAATTGTAACGTTCAATTGGATGTGTGCGTCGGTTCTGTCGCTATCCCGCCGCGGCTGCTCCCCCCATCTGTCTGTCGTGCACATCGTGCTTCCGTGGAAACGCCCGCCGTCTAGTGCCGACGAGACGTTCCTTCATCGGCTGATAATGCGGGCCTAAAGGCCGGGATCAGATCCGGTCCGCGTCCGCGTCCGCCTCCGAGTTGGGTAGAGCCAGAGAAATGAGAAGGCAGCCGGTTTGGTCGCTGACCAGTGCCAGTCTGCTCGACTTGCGACTATTAAAGTCATGCCTAGGGAGTTGGCGATGCCGGAGACGTTGGCGGAAGGAAGTTCCCTGTCTACACCATAATTATTTTACACTTAGCTGCCGTGCATCTCTTCCGGGTACAGATATGCGCGCCACGGAAAGGCGGCCACAGGTGCCCTAACGGACAGTCACCGTCGTCGCGCAAGTGTATCTTACGTGCAGAATGCTCTTATCTCATTCATTTCTGTGCCAACAAACACTGGCGCACACACAAGATTCGTCAATAGCACAATCATCGGCAATGTCAATTTGATATGCATCTCACATATCTTGAGCAATATGCGCGCCAGAATGAACAGCATCAAACATGATCCGTGCGCAGGTGCTTTCTCAGTGCGCCTTCCTTACTAAGGTTAGGTACCTCGGGCGCCGTTCTCGTCTGAGCTGTCTTACGTCGTCATCTAGCTCATCTTATCTTATCTTGACATGAGACTCGTTCTCGGCCTAGTGCCGACGCCATCGCGGAAGTCTCAGAAATTATTTCATCACAACGCCACGCACTGAAAAGCGCCCGAGGAAAAAAACTCCATTCTCCCCATCGCAGAGTATCTAATGAGGCCGTGATGCCGTGCAAAAGGCAACAGTCGCCAGCAGGCGAAGGCATTCTCCCCGCTGCCAAGCGGGCACGCCTCACCGCAACAGCACCACATCGCATTTGCTCGGCCCTTGACCTCGATACTGCGCCCGACTTCGCAGCCGACGACATTGTCTCCTCGCTCTCCGACGAACTTCTTGTTCGCATATTATCCTTTTTACCCACCTCGACTCTACTAGGCATCGCTCCCGTGTCGCGCCGTTTCCACCGTCTCTCCTCTGATTCGCAGCTGTGGCGGACGTTGTATTATCACCGCTTTGTTCTCCCGCGCGCTTTGCGAATACCCGGTTTTCGCGAAGGCTCTGCCAAAGAAAACAAGAGGCTTCATTTCTCATCCAGGAGAACTGTATGGGCCGACGGCGGATGGGGCAGACGAGGTAGTTCTGGGGAGTCTGTCGACTGGAAGCGCCAGTACAAACTCCGTCATAATTGGGCCCGAGGAAAAGCTACAGTCGAAGAGCTCAAGGTTGGGAGTGCGACTCTTGACGTCTCAATACCCGAAAGAAAGACCTTGGCCAAGGTTGTCGAGGGCATAGCGGTCACCGCAGATAGCACATCGGGGTTGCGAGCGTGGGATCTGAAGACAAGGGAACCGATAGCCCAGATCAGTCTCAACGACGGCACCAACGACTCAATACCTACTTGCATAGCGGTAGACGATAGAGCGTTTGATATGAAGACGCTAGACGTTTCTGTCGGGTTTCGTGATGGTAGTTTCGGCATGTGGAGGCTTCATCTCCACGAAGGCGGATTTCTGAGAAGATACAGGCATGAAAAATCTAGCAATGGCCCGCTAGTTAAGATCGCCTACCATCATCCCTTCCTCCTTACGGCGACAGAATCAGTTCTCATATCCTTGTACAACTTCGAGCGGCCAGCAGGCCGAAAGTCGACACCGAGCGTGCCATCAAGAGTCCACACTGCTGTTCTTGAGGACAGCGAGACAGAGGCAGGCTCAGAAAGCTCCACACTGCGAGACTCAGAGAGCCAGGTAGAACACGAGTTCCCTAAAAGAATTCGAGCGCCAGAGGCCGATAAGACTCATCGTAGCGCGCGCGACATGGTTTCCCTCCAAGCCCCGATCCTACTAACCTCTCTCAAATCACACTCTTCTCGAGCCCCGTTGGCGCTGTCCATCCGACAAATGGCGTCATACGCGATTGCGTCGATTGCATACACATATCCCACCAGAGAAGGGTGGTCCATCGGCATCCAGGATCTGCAAGTACGATGCCAGGGCGCTGGCGGTCTATCCACCGCCGAAATTGTGTCCACTCGACTTGCTTTCACCAACCCAATCAAAGCGCCATTCTCAGTGTCGACCTTCTCTGAGGAACCTCCACAACAGCGACCATCGCCGTTGCTTACGTCCGAGGGACCGACAACCCTTTGTTATAATCATCCCTACCTCCTGGCGGCCATGGCGGATAACACTCTGATCCTGCATGTCTGCACGTCTAATGCCACAAAGCTCTCAGTGTCTCCAGCCATCCGTCTCTGGGGACACACCTCAGGCATCAGTGACGCAGAGATAACGTCGCAGGGTAAGGCTGTGAGTGTAAGCTCACGAGGAGAGGAGATTCGCGTGTGGGAACTTGAAGGACGCGTCAGTGGCAAGAGCATCGAAATCCGACCCAACTCCGCTCCAGACATTACTTCCCAACAGAGGCTTGACTTGCTGTCTGAGCGTTTGTCGGATGGGTGGGAGGACCGACGAAACTGGGTGGGCTTCGACGATGAGATGGTGATCGTATTGAAAGAGGCCAGGGATGGCAGGGAAAGTCTGATGGTGTATGACTTCTCTTGAGGGCCGGTAGGGTGTAATCATCGCTGCAAAGCCCGGCTGGAGCATGCAAAGAACTTCGCCATGCCTGTCTGCTGGGCAGCTAACCTGCCCTCGGGCTTCAGACGCGGTTGGTACTGCTGTGGCATGCTGCGGAATGGTATACTACTGTACTAGTAGCCACCCGGTTGGCCACCCTGGAATCCGCCCGACACTGCGCTCTCAAGCATGCAAAGTCAAGATGCCGAAAGGCACTGTTGACCTGTATGGAAACGCTCTCAAGGAAGAGACGGGAGGCGACGTGATCATGTGGCGAACCTTTGGATTGATAGGTCTCGATCTTTACCGGCATCCAAGTCTCTCTCCTGCGGCCCATTCATGTTTCTCCAATGTTCTCGCATGTTCCGAGGGATTGACGGGGTCTTCGCATCTCCCAAGGACAAATAGAGGCACGGGGCTATCGCAGGGAATATGAGTCGTTTCTATCGAGAAAATCAACTCTACACGCTTGGGCCAGCAGCTTGCTGCCAAGACGACCCTATTGTCGTCTCTCTCTGTCTCGAAGTTCGCGTGTGAAGCGTACCGATGGTGCACCCCACTCAATGCCTAGGGAGTAATTTCGCATCATAGGCAGGCTGAGTGCTTTATTCACATGAAGACGCTTCGTATCTGCATGAGTTATTCACCTCCCAAAGCCGTGGTTTGTAGCTTTCAATTGTTGCCTGTTGTGCGGGGAGAACTCAGCTCGGCCAGGACACTTCGATGCACATACAACGGCTTCAAACAGATGACAACCCAGCATGACTATTTCGGATAGGTGTGACGGAACGGTTGACAAGAAAACACGTTGACATCAAGGTTTTACCAAGTCGATTAAAGCTTGCGACTCTGCCACTCCAGGAAGCCTGACCAGTTGCTTCGACAGATAGCGAACTTGCGCGATGCGAGCCTACTCGTTCGTCAATCGCCATGTCGCCTCTTCCGTCCCGATTCATCAACGTACCGCCAGTTCGTGACTAGAAGCGTGGCAGAGCCTCAACGCCTGGTACCGAAAAGAACAAATAAAGATGGATGCCATATATGGTTATGTACGTGTCGCAAGGTCATTCCAATGCGCCGAATGCGCAACGGCCGCGAAATTCATCCACATCTCCCCGTCTGACTAGAAGAAAACGGGCCTTTGGGAGGCCGAGTTTTCTGCATCAGCGGGGAGGGGACGCCAGGGAGCGAAGACTGGCGAGATTGGTTTGATTGATAAGATTAGATGCCAACGGGCCAAGACCGCGAATCCGCTTCCAATTAAACACGCTCATCAGCCAAGACCCGATCGACTCAAAGAAGCATTTGACGTTTTCGAGAAGAGAGGTCTCATGCCTGGGCCCTCTTCGTTTGACCCAGGCCGTTTACTGTGCGGAAGCTGATTTCCAGCATTAGAATAAAGAGACAAGACATGCAGCACAATGTGGATTTGCGGCATGACATGGAAGGTAATGGTGCCCATCAATTAGGGGATACTTAAGGTACCTTAAGTCAACAATGTTGGGATTGTGACATGGGAGCAAACCCGGGGCGGCAAGGGAGGGGTGATAACGATAAGGTGAGGTCGGCGGGCGTTATCGCTGCGCCATTCAAGTGGGCGAATTGAGGACACGCGGTAAAGAATGGCATCTTCGGATAGGATGGACAGGTTGTCAGATGAAGCACCCGTAGTGTGGATCCAAATCCCAGACGGCATTGTTGCGTACCACGCGACTTGCCAAAATCCACAGCCGAGCAACGGAAGGGTAATTCGAGGGGACCGACTTGAATCCGTTAACATTGACCGCATCCTGCCCTTCTCTGGGTTCCATGGAGCTACAGCCTCTCGGTGAAATTGAGAAGCAAAACCGGCTGGACATGGCCATGCGATTATCCCATCGCCCCAGGTCGAGCCTGGCAGGGTATGTTATCCAGAGACAGAGACACCACCGAGAGAGGGTGTTGCCGCAGCCAGGTGGGTTTGACTGACAATCTATTTGATGAGGGGCGTGGGGCATATGGATGATATGAGTTGCAAACAAGAAGTCACGGAATGAAAATCACCCGCTCTGTATCACACTAACTTTCAACTCACCGTGATGGGACTCAATTGATCTGTGCTATGTACGGATACCATCGAAGGACTACAGTGTCGCAATGACAAGACGGATCATGGCATGGCAAGGTGGTCTTACCTGAGATTGCTCCCCGTGATCAGCTTACTCTCACAATCGGCGGAGGAGATGGGCCCTCGCCCTCGGACTGCACAGAGTCGAGACATTGCGATCACGAACCAGGCTGAGCAAATGGCAGGTGGAATTACTCCAGGTGGTGGGTGGGTGGTTGACCAAGACCAAATGGTAATGGACAAATGAGCAGCAACTGAAGGCGCCGTTGCAACGAGTCCCAATGGGGCGGCGTGGTCATTCCACGAGACCACCAGCACCAACCGACCACCTCCTTCGCGCTTTGTTTGTGAGAGGGCGAGGATCGAAGGTGCTTGGTTGGTCATGTGGCGACGCTGCTTGCCTTGGAAGGGTGTGGTCGTCAGCCATTGACCTGGATGCACCCTCCTAGTCTGAGGATAGTCTGAGGATAGTATGAAGATAATCTGAGGATAAGTGAGGCAAGGGCACATAGAAGAAGGTGCGTCCCCGTAGCGAAATGGTCACTCGAGAACTTGCGATACGGCTCTATATCGTCGCAATCAGTGGAAATCGAGATTGGATAAGATAGGCTAAGCCTGACCATCTCAACTCAGGAGCGCAAGGCCGGGTACTGTGAAAGATTTAGGCGCTCAGTAGTACAGGCGGGCGCGTGCTATCTCACATTATAAGTACTGATGGCGCCCCTTCCCGTTCTCGATAATGCCCGACCCAACTTGAGTTGCTTGCTGCAAGGAGGTATACACGAGAAGACAACCATCCTAATCCGCTGCATCAACGGATGGCGCGATAAGGCGCTCCCTGGAACGAGTACTTCGGCCGCTGGCGGTGTTCCTATTTCCCGGGCGGCATGTGAAACTCGGGATGTTTCATTCTCCTGCTACCCGCGCGAACCGCGCACGGTATTCAGCAGTACTCAGGAAACTGGTGTTGGCCAATTGTGTGTCTTCGCAACGAAAGCGATAGCGACGATTACAAGCCAACATCGGAAACTCGGCCAGCCGCTGACAGCTGCAATCAAATGGCGTCTCTCTGTACTGGGCGAAGCTCCCGGCATATTACGTTCCCCCGAGTCCACTGGAGTTGCGCCGACGGTAGCAGCAAAACATGTGTCCTTGCATTCCGCGTCCACGCAGCAGAAGAACTGCTGCTGATGCGTCCAGTCATCTGTCTCACTCATCCGGAGAGTTCTGGTTGTGGAGGATCTGCCTCTCCCCTTGCCGGAACACAGAGGCTCCAGCCCAGGTTTGAGCAGACTATCGCAGTGAGTCCCCAAGTGACCACACGCCGTTGACTCCCTGGTCCGCAGTTTTTGGCATCGGAACCGAAAGTCCATCTTTCCCGAAGCCAGACGTCGGAGGACTAGGACGCCCCCTGCTATGAGGAGTTGCAAATTGACGAAGACAGATGAGAATTAACAATGGATGCGACTGTCGGTCTCCAGGTTCTGCGCCCACAGGTCCGTGTGGGCCAGGCGCCGGTGAGTTGTTTAGTGGATGATCTGCTTGGTAGGGATAAAACAGGACCCCTCACCAGCTCGCATCCCGAATCTATCCTGCTGCAGGTGCCGCGATCTAATGATGGATTTTCCCAGGGATTGCGTCCTGCAATTGGGAAGACAAGTTAGAGAAACCTTAACAGGTGTGGCGGTGCAGAGGAGAACAGCATTCCAACCATAGCAGGTGGCGACTTCGCTCGAGTGCCCTGGTAGATAGCAATGGAAGTCGGTGGAAGCGCTGCAGAGATGCTGGCGATGGTCGGGATTGACCGTACTTCCATTGAGGTCTCTTGTGGGATCCCCTACGGATGGATGTAACGGGATACTGCGGTATCCGTATATTATGTACTAAGTAGGCGCAAGCTGATCGCAGAACAGGGGAGGCCAGCGACAGGTCAGGGGCAGCGGAGGGCCGATCTGGAATTGACCTGCATCTCCAGCGTGTGCCTGCTTGCGAGTCTGGATTCACTAATGCTAAGTTTTTATTCATCATTCGGCGTGGAAAAGACCCCGTTTTTTGCGGACATAAAGGTTCCTTGCGAGTGTGGATTCGTCTTTACTGCCATGGTCTTGTGCGGGTGCGCTGTCAAGTGATTGGAGAGACGGATTTGTGATCGAGTTCGTGTCCAGGCAAAAGGAGATACAGACTAAACCGAATTCGTGCTAGGGAAATGTCACTGCGAGCAATTCTCAATTGGCAGAATCTGGCGTCATCATCAAGCGGTCTGTATCTGGACCGTCCAGACGTTGCTGACCTGAGACCTGGGGAGAGAGAGGTCAAATTCGCAAAAGTGATGCGGACCCGCTCTGTTACGAATCCGTCCCTTACTGTGTGGTAGGCCAATTTGACCGTCACCTGTCCTGGAAAGGCAAATGGGTACATTCGCGAGTCCTGCATACCCTCGCCTGAGGTAAGTGCCTACACTGCGTGGGAGCCGTCCTTCTGAAGGGGTCTTCGGACCTTCCTCCACCTCAGCCGTGACGTCTTATCGTCGACTGGCGATTAAGCTAAGCCGAAATTGGGCAAGGGGTCAAGTGTTTCGAGATGTTACACGGCAAGATCAACGAGAAGACGCCCTTTTTTTTTCTTTTCTTCTATTCATGTCCTTCTTGCCTGTCTCTTTCTCCATCGGCGTCTAGTGCTGAGGCACCTCAGCTCGGAAGGTATGTAAGTGGTCCTCCAACTTCTAACGACATTCCGGTTTCCAATGGAGGGTCCCATGTTGAGGTTGCGTGTCAACAGTCGTCGCTCTTCCTTGTGACTCACACTCTGACCATCCACTCCCCCCGCGTCTTCCCGCTCCATCTCAACCTGGCTGCCCGGTCCCAGCAATTTAGCGCTAAGTCTTCTTGTAACTATGCACGCATGGAAGACACCAGGGCCACGCCATCACAACACCTGTGAACCAAGTCCTGTGGCCATGATACTCCGCCGACACAGTGCATTCCAAAGAGAGTACATGGCCACTAGCACCGTCCTAGCATCGCATTTTCGGGCGTTGTGATCGGTCCATCTCATAGGATCCAGACAGGCTGCTTACCTACCTTACCGTACTTCAGTAGAAGGTTACGAAGTCCTCAGCAGGTAATTTCCAAAGCAGTGACAGTCCCGAGTGAGGCTAACGGGCGGATGACCTGGACCTCCCTTGTAAGCCGGAACTCAATGGGCGGGAGGCAGCCAGCCAATTTGCATCAGCCAAGTCCAGTGTTCGCGCTCAATACTGTCAATCTATCCGAGGATGCCTCTCTCTCTTTCTCTCACTCCTGTTGTTCATTCTCGAAACCCCGGCTCACGACTGTCCAGTTCAATGCCCCCGATTTCACTGCGACTGACCTCACAGTTCGAATTTCACTCACCGCCGCATCTACATTTGCCCAGGGTGCCACTTGAGATGTGCAGAATTGACATTCATATTCTCCAGCCGGCACCTGGAGTGCAGACCCTGAGGTCAGGCAAGGCACCCAGGCACCTCAGTACGCATTGCGCAATTGAGCGGTCAGTAAGCCCGCTATTGGCCAATTGGTCATCACTAAGCCCCAGAAATCACCACCTCATGCCGTCCCGTCGACCACGACCTCCACATCACTTTGGGCTTTGTTTCTCACTGCGTTTTTTAAGCCACGCTTCCTGCAACAATTGGCAGCCAGCTCAGAGGAGAAAGCAAAACAGTCGACAAAACAACAACACCAGGATCAGCCCAATCTGAGATTACAACTGTGCGTGTGCCTACCGGATCCCCACGACGTTTCTACTAATTGGCAGGTGCTGTGTCAATTGTCGTGCCAATTGGCTCTGTCCCCGGCTACCGGTGTTGTCCAAGACGCTTGTTCCTCTGAACCACTGTGTCAGGCATAGAAACAGATGCAAGGCACAACGATCCGAGCAGATTGGTTTCATGGCAGACGTACCATACGCTTTGTGCGTTTTGTTTGGGCCACGATGAGTTGCATGACTGACAGGGCCAAACGCGCAGGATTGGCCCCAGGGACATCCAATGCTGTGCCTTGTACTACAAAACCTTGCTGCTCAGTTCGCCGTTACAAACCGTTCACTTCTCAAGTTGTGACATGGCCAAAATAACATGCATTTTATGATGAATCTTTGATTCTTGGACTGGTCCCAGCAACAGCAGTTCGGACCGGTATCAGGAAAGACGGAAACTTAACTCAATCTGCCCCGAGCAGGCTTGTTGATGTTCATGTTGTGTGTACGTGAGTGCGAGCAAATTCCCCCTGTTTGAGTACCACCAGAAGCTTATGGTGAATTGATTGACGATTCGTGCCATCCCATGTTTTTGCTCCATGGGGCTATTTATTGCACCCTCCCTCCGCCCTCTTCCGAGCTATTGTCAATCGCAACACCATCTCAACTCTGGGTACATAATGAACTGCTCTGTGTGATTTGCCCTGCTCCATCAGCTTTTTCACCTTCATGATTGGCGAGTGAGAGGTACGGTACGAACGACCAAACGAAAATTTACCTAAGATAGTAAGTAGGGCTTGCTTGGGTCTTCTATTTACCAAAGCAACAACGCCCTAGGCGCACAACTATGGATGGGCCGTTCTCGAGCCAGTACCGCAGTTCAGTTTCTTGGAAGTCAAAAGGGCTTTCCTGGAGACTTAATTTTCGCAACGTGCAGATAAGAGTGGCTAGTAGTGCGAATTGGAACAAACAGAGGTCGCATAACAGTTGCACAAGGCTCGACAACTCGGTCGTGGTGCTCCGGCCTCACAGACGTTCGAACACCCCCCGTCTTGGGTATCGATGAGGTACCGAGACCGCGACTCTATGTGCATCGGTACCGCGCAGGGTCAAGAAGGCCGGTCGCAATTGGATAGCAGGTGATGGTCAAGAAGACGGGGCCCGTTGGCCTAAAAGGCGATATCATTGGGCATTGAGCGGCGACCCTGTGACTCCGTCTACAAGACGCAGAATCAGAGACAGGCTGTCACCCGCCTACCCCTTTTGACACACCCTTCTTCTTAGTATAATATGAATGTGGGAGGTGCCGTCAGATGGTCCGGTTTAGGATGCTTGGCTCTGAAGATGGTTTGGCGGGCAAAGAGCGTGCCATTTAAACACACAATGAGGGATGGCCATTGAGACGATGCGAGAATCTGTGGCTCTGGTGGGATTAGTTGAGCCGGGTGAGAAACACCCACATCTATGAAGTGATGAGTAATGCCGTAGGAAACAGGAAAATGGCGGCCACCTTACCTAGGTACCTAACCTGGGTTCCAGGCTGACTGATCCTAGCCAGAGTCAATTGAAAGTCAATCCCAATGAACACCGCACAACAGCAGAAGCCGGCAGTGTTTTTCTTTTTTTGCTGCAGAGAGCCAGTCCAATGCGCAAGGTCAGGCATCTATCTACCTTACCTAGGTACTGAAGTTCCGAAGGTACGTAGCGATGTTCAAGCAGATGAATATCTTAGCGCCGATGGGATTGCGGTGCTCCCTGCAGAGCCGATTAAGCAGCGGCCGGGCCAGGAGATGGCGGCGAGATTCTGCCGCTACGTTCACCATTCGAGTCGACTTGTACTGAATTGAAGAAAGCTCAGGTAGGCGCGGCGGAGGAGGGGTAGCATGTGAGGACCAGTATCTACGTAGTCACGATTGAGGGGCGCCGACCCGCAATTACCTGAACTGTTTAATAGATGTATCTTCTCACCTGGCCCAAGTACTTGAGTACTCACCTCTCTTTGTCCAAAAATACTGCGTCACCTTCGCAGCCAATTCGCAGAGGCCTGGACTCGTAGCGATGGGAGTGACTCTTCTTTTCTGGTATACTAGAAACGGGTCGGCACAGGAAGACTATGCACACGCCCCGGCCTAGGTGCTCCCAGGTTTTCCGTTGCTGCTTGCTCTGCGAAGCTCCATACAGTATGAAGGGAGAGAGAGAGACAGAGAGAGAGACAGAGAGAGAGAGAGAGAGAGAGAGAGAAAGCACAGCATGATTTCGGTCGAAAGTTCACCTCCCGGAATCCGCGAAACACAACGGATTGTAAGGTATCTGTAGAAGAAGAAATAAATCGTTTGAATTGCCTACCTTAGATAACTAGGGACTAGCAACACGGCACGACTTGATACGGCTTGCTGCCCTTGATGATGCTTCAGAGGAGGCGTGCAATTGGAACACTCCAGTAAGGGGTGTGTTTATTCCCTTCTCCATTGAAGATGACCGACAAGGGGCGGGTACAGGTGCAGGGTTCCAGAGTGGGCAGGTGGACAGTTGGACATGGGCCGTGTGGGTGTGGCCCAGCCCAGTGACTCAAATGCAGGCTAAGACAGTACGTACCGTTTTTTAGCTGGAAGCCAAAGGAAACGAAGAGCCCACTTTCGACATCCACGCCCGCGCCCAGTTGGTGACGGTGCCAGTGACGGTGCCTGGGTCCTTCTTCCCCCAGACTTTCTTGTCTGTCACCGTCCTGCCATGCCTGCCTGTTCCCATTCCCCATCGTCATTTGCGATGAGTGCGAAGGAAAAAGGCAGGAGGGGATGTGGGAGAGGGAGGGGTGTGTCCTATGCCTTCCAATTGCGCAGGAACCTGCTTACCGCAGTATAATCCTGCGCAAGGCATGTACTGATGGATGTCTCAGTAATTGTCTCTGCTGTTTCCTTCGCCTGCTGTTCCAAGTGCCTGCCTTACTTACCTTACCTATTGCACTTTCATGTTTCCTCCGTTTGCCTGCCTGGGCGAGGTACCTCTGATGTCTGACAATTAGGCAAGCGCTTAAGGTATCTTTTGCTCTCTCATCGTACGTACTCCAGCCCAACCTTACTCCAGCAACCGCCTCTGCCCGGGGCCTTCCCTCTCAACCCGACTCTTCCTTACCCTTCTCATCATCCACTTTGCGCCTGGCTTCGCCTTACCTCAATTCCTTCATATTCTTCGTCTTGCTGCTGTCCTGTCTTTGGCTCCGTTCCTCTTTTCCTCCCTTCTTTGCTTATTTGCGGCTTCCTTCCACCACCGCATAGAAATCCTGCTCCCCAAGGCCCAGACCAAGCACAATTACCTTACCTGCTCTGCACCCATACCGTCGCCACCTTACTACCAAGCCGCAGACCTATTCTCGCATCCTGCTCGCTGTTGCCGCCACCCACTGCCCACTCCGGTATCAACAACATCCTCAGCAATTGCCTTCTCGCCCCTCCCCAATTGACGCACAGCTCTTCCATTGTTGCATCAACTCGAGTCAATGGAGCCTGCTTTTTACGACCCAACGCACAAGTAACAGCAAATTGCATCTCCTTTCCCATTGACGAGTCACCACGTCAGCGCCCGGCCGCAGTAAGGCAACACTCAAACAAGCTCTCGCAGTGGACGTCATTATCCACAGGCACCCACGCCCCAGGTACATCAACAACAACATCCCATTGACGCCATTACTTACACCACGGTCAATCCATCAATTAATCACACCACTTTCAGAGACGGGAATTTCGACATCTGCCAACAAAACACCGGCCGCTGTTTTTGTTTTTTCGTTCTTTCTGTCGGTCTGCTATTCGCAGAATTTACGCCTCCCTCAGTTGTCCAACCTCTTGCTTCTACCGCCGAACCCACGAACCCAATCTCAACTCCGATATCTCCTTACTCCGCCTCGCCACCATCTGACACTATATTATGGCTGACAAACCCACCAATTCCAACCCCTCAGATTCTACTCTCGTTTTCGACTCAGCACGCATGTCTCAAGACGTTCCATTTAGCATGTCTGCAAACCAGGCTTCTTCCTCGTCTGCACCTATCCCGCAGATTATGGAACTCAATTACACCAATATACCGTCGCAAACGACTACAATGTCTCGCGACACTTCGAAGAAGGCATTTGATATCAGCAGCCTCATGTCACCTCCCGAACCCGTTCCGTACGACAGCTTCAGCCAATCCCAACACAATGTATCTCCTGCCTCGGGTTCGCATATGAGCCAGGAGGCGGCGAAGCCTAGCATGCCAATGTCGCCTCCTGTATCGCCATATATCACCGAGTCCGTCAACCCTCCTGCGCACGACACACCTGCCAGCATGGCCAAGGACCCAATTTTGTACCCTCGCGATGAGACAGCATCAAGCCCGACCCAGCCACCACTTTTCCCAAGCAATGAATCAATCGAGCACCGCCGCATCGTCGACGAGCACATCGTTACGCGACCTCCCGGTCTGTTTCGCGAAGGATCACCTCCACAAAGAGAGGACTACGAGCTCGCCCTGCAACTCAAGTCGCACGTTATGAAACTCTTCGCCAGCAACAGAAAGTCATGGTTCGAGAAGGAACGCGATCAAGTTAGGGCCGACCGGAAGTTGAACAGCGCTCGCTGGAACAGTGTGGTGCGATATCAGAATATTGCCCCGGCCAAATCTACACCTGCCAAGGCGACGAAACCTGTTTCGGCCAGGCCAAAGGCTACCTCAATTGTCAATCCGAAAGCCGACCGAGTCGTCAAATCTTCCCAGGCTCCTCGACCGGTGCGCACCAGCCCTTCCACGAGACATGTTCGTCGCCTTAGCGCCACGCCGGACCCGGCTCGTCGTGTTGTCGCGCCGAACAGAGAGGACCGCGACTTCGGCGCGCTGCCTGACTATTGCCCGCCAGCATCCTCTCTGCCCAACAAGCCCAATTGCATGAAGGTTGACTGGAAGGGTGCCCCCATTGATCTCAGCGATGATGCTAACATCAATCTGCTCCATCCTGATGAAGCAAGCCTGGCCGCCAATCTTCGTCTTGACTGTGCCACCTATCTCACTAGCAAGCGTCGTATCTTCGTCCGGCGGCTGGAATGTGCTAGAGTTGGCAAGGAGTTCCGCAAGACGGATGCTCAGCAGGCTTGTAAAATCGATGTCAACAAGGCTTCGAAACTCTGGACTGCATTCGACAAAGTTGGCTGGTTGGACCTGAAGTGGATGAGTCGGTTCATCTGAATACTTCTAGGTATCACCTTATCAGATAGATCATCCGGCATGATCTGCTATTTTTCCGGATATTTCTGGCATCTTTTTTTGTCCCATGATGCTCTTTACGACGCTACTCTGTTCACGATTTTACCTGATTTTACGATACACGGGCTGCGCACTAGAACATCAACACATGTGATTCCATTTTCCGGGACGATGCATCAGCGATATGGGTTTAGGATTATCTTTCTGTATTTCGAACATTGGGTTGCGGACATGGCTTAGCATAAGTTCTGCATAGGACGGACGGATTTTCAGCTTGTTCCTTTCTCATTTTGGCAACTCTCGCAACTTATTCATCTTCACATCACGGACACAGCCTTCGACATATCAGAGCATAAGGGATTATAACCATGATACCCGGAGTGCGACAGAAATCTGATTTACCCCAGTCATGTCACCCCACTCCACACCAATTTCTTTGTTCACCTTTCTCTAGTTTACCTGTTTGCAGTTGGGTTAGTTGGTCATCATACCCGTTTTTCACAAGATTGTGTCGGGAGGCAATCCGGTTTCTGGTCAAGCACGGTTACAGCTCAAGGCCGATACATCGGCCTTTATGGTCCGGCTGGGGTATGGAAGTAGATTGAGTACTTGGACTTGGTCAGTAGGCACACATGCCGTACCAAGCAAATATACCAAATCAGTTGTATGCTACGAGATTCCTCAACGCCGCAGTGTGGAGTAGATCAGACCGAAGACATCGACCGAGTAACAAAAGTGATTCAAGACGGAGTTGCTGTTGGCATCGCTGATGGAATGCATACACCCCGGTTCAGCCCTACGGTGAACACAAATAAAGAAAACGACCAAGACTTCTTTTGGAGGGGCGTGTCGTCACGGGCGAACCCCTGCCAATGCCGCGATGAGCTCTTAGCGGAGCATTCGGTTGGGTTGATCGACGACGCGGGCGGGACGTTCGGATCGAGACCAGCGCCTGTGTCAAAAGGCCCTTGCTGCACGGTCATGTCGGCGCGAACCGGGCTATCCCGGAAGGCGATGCTTGGAACGCACGCGACTTTGGGGTGATATGAGGCAGTGAACAAATTCATCAACTGTCCCGTCGATGAAATTGCTCTACCCAGAACTTCGCACTTGTTGCCTTCTTGACGTAAGATCCAAATGCGTGGCCTCTCCCGGAAGGCCTCCTTGGATTGAATTGCGCTCCTTGCTTCTTATGATGTGAGCATCAATTAGGTAGGTTTAGATCAATTGAGTGAGGGTATTTTCATCGATGCAGCTGAACCACGTTCGTCCCTACTCGGTCAAGGTGTCCGGATATCTCTCTGCAGCAGCACACAAATCGTCTCTCGTGCCCGCTTCGCGATTGCTTCTAACATCAACACTCGACCGTAACCAACCCTCATGCCTCCCGAAAGCGCAATGTCGTCATCGTATACTGCCTACGCTTGAACTGTATCTCTCACGGTTCCTCAACAGAAACAATGCATTGACTGTGTTTCTGGTCGGGTGTCCAGAGTGCTGCTGCAGGTACTCCCAAGGTCAGGTCGGTGTCGCTCCATCGATCCCGTAGCTTGTGCGCAAGTTGACGAGATCTCAGCCAAGCAACGCTGGAGTGCATCGAGAAAAATCTTCATTGCCTCCTTCCATTCCGCAGCGGGTGGCCCGTACCATCCCGGCGCCTCGTGCGTAAATGGAAGGAAGCGTGCAGACGGAAACCTTGTCCCCCGATTGGCGACCTGCCTTGCCTTGCCTCACGCCTCTGCATGCCTCGTCTCCAAGGCCACCTTCTGCCACGGGGGCGTGCAATTATTCGTCAGATTTTTCGAACGCCTTAGACGAGGGCATCATGGCCTAAGGCAAGATCAGGGCAGGGGAAAAAAAAAAGGAACTACCTGGAAAGGGTTCTCGCAGCGATAAGACAGCCTATCGATAAGCATTATCGCACTACCTTAGTCTCTCTGACAATCAAACACCGCTTAGATGAGTTTCTAGAATGATTCTCAACATGGCGCTATGAACATGATCCGACTATCGGTCTCCCCTTTCGACCACTACCAGTGGTTTGTAGATGAGTTGAGCCGTATGCCTGGTCTCGGGTCCATGGTTCGCCTCGATCAAGGACACGGGCTGTTGGGCTGCAGCCCGTTTCGGCTAACCACGAGAGACTAAGGTAGGGAGTGTAACAACGATGACTGCCCATTTTTCACTTTCTCGGCCTTCGAACTTGAGCCATTTGCTACTGGGCTCGATATGGCTCCCAATGTCGGTGTGGTATAGGTGAGCGGATTGTGACTAGCGAAACTGACAGATCTATGGTCTTGACCGTCTCGAACCACCGCCCCGTTTCCGCGGTCATTGTTCTCACTTTCTTAGTCGTTTAGATATAGTCCGTTCTCGATGTTGATTTACTTTGTCGTCCGGATCCCCCCATCTCTCTGCTTTAGTGCCTATTCGCCATGTCCCTCAAAGCCACTGAGATCTATCAAATCCTCCTCCATGGTAGGGCTGCGCCGCTGCGACGCAACAGTTTGGTCGGGAGCCGCAGGCGTGATTTCAGGAACTACCACGCCTGGGGTCGTGTTATTGACTGATGTTCTGCAGGGACCCCTGGAGACGAAATCAGCCTATCAAATTCATAAGAAGATGGAACGCGTCGCCATACCCATGGCACTTCCTATCGCAAATCACTCCGTGAACGCCAAGCCGTTCACAGCGCAAGTCGCAGCCGCCGTCTTTGGCAAAGGCCTCCCATTCTTCAGGCTTGCTGATCCGGATCTCTCTATGATGTGCCTCGCACCATACGCGAACACAGCCGATTATGCAATCCTTCATCCTATCCAAAGCTTCGCCCCAGATGAGCTGGGCCGAGGAGTTGAGAAGGTTCTGCGCGTCCCCGAAAATGGCAAGCATTCGACGCGGGCGACTGAGTGCTACAATTACACGCCTCAGATCGTTCAAGAAACCGGCGTCGGGCTTCTTCTGGTCAGCGGGACTGCGCGTGACGGAGATCAGAACGACCCCGTTCTCCTTGCCCTGGTATCCATCCACGGTCTGGACCTCGGGGCCCGAGAAGGGTGGGCGCCAACGACTCTTTCGGTGCAGGAGGCTCTCGATGTGAATTTTTTGGCCACTGTAGAATGTCAGGATAGTGATCTCAGTCGCTTTCGTCCCGTTGGAAACCAAGTGGTTGTACAGTCCTACGATCATCTCTGCTTCGAAGGCGTTGAATTTGCTGGCATACCGACTTGTTGACTCAGGACGCCTGTGGTCGAACCACAGCAGACGCTGAGAACCCATACCAGGAACCATGTCCCGGTGGCGGGTACACTCGTGGTCGACGAGGTGCGGGTACCAAACATTCAGCAGCTTTCGGATGTCCGGTGCCATTCTCCTTTGCACCTGGAGGGTCGAATATTCCACTCCTCTCTCGACGAGACGCTGGAACAATGAGACGTTGAGGTTGAAGGGTGGCCTGCTGAGTTCCGACACGTCAGCGTGTGGCGCGAGCTGCATGTGGTCGCCCACAAGAATAATCTGTTGCAGGGATTCGAACATGGCTGCGATGATGTTCGCCTCTCTTGTTTCTGCGGCTTCTTCAACCATCATGACCCGCGGCTCTGTTGCGGCAATGAGCCCGCGGTATTTGGTGAGGCCCGTTGTCGTGCAGCCTATTATACGCGATCCTGACTTCCGAATGGCGTCGAGGTCTTCTTGCCATCTGATCACCTTCAGCTCCTGGGCTGCTTCATTTATTCTTTCAAATATACCCTCGAGCGCTACCTTAGTGGCGTCGATGTATCGTTGTTCAAGGTACTGGTAAACCATGCCACGGAGAATAACCGGGATATCCCACAGGTCCTGATGAGCTAGGAGCTGCTGGGCGCCAAACCCTAAGAATCGGCCTAGGTCAGGTGGTACTCTCGTCACAGTCCACCGCGAGATCATGATAGGTTTGCCAGACAACTGTTCCTTCTTCGAGTTGGTATCAAGGCCAGATTCGCTGCGCTCCGAACCGCCTCTCTCTTTACTGACCTCGCTGTCCAGGGGAATGTGAATGCTTCGGTGCGGCTCAACAGAACTAACCTGATCTCCAAGCCAGGGGCCAAATGGATGTCTGGAGACTTCCCCGTCAATCTCATTGACTGAGCCATGCCATTCATTCATAATCGAGGCATACTGGTGGGCGGTGATCAGATTGACAGCATAAAGATGCTCAGGCAAAATGAGCTGTTGGGAAAAGGGTGGAAAGCAGCGCCGAATGACGGTCCTGGCATTAGCCTTGAGGGCATCAAGCTTCTTCTGCATGTCATCTCTTTTCCATGTTCTTCGCGACTGTGATCGCAATTTAAACAGTGTCCGATTCGAAACCGTCGTATCCTTGACCTGCCCACCAAGCCTAACAAAGTCCACGCCGAGCTTGTGGCAGCGGAAGAGCAACTCGTCGACAGCGTCGTTCTTCTGAGCCGTGATGATGATTGGAATGTCGGCTGGGTGCGTGCTCAGCAGCACTTTGAGCGCAGCCATAAATGTATGAGTTTTGCCAGTTCCAGGAGGCCCTTGCACAATGGCCAGCTCCTTGGTGACCATACGTTGAAGTGCGATCATCTGTGATCCATCCAAACCTGCGTCTGGCTGAACGTAGCTAGGCACGTCACCATGGACAGGAATATTGAGGGGGGCGGCGAAGGGATTCGTGCCATCGCAGAGCGCCGAGATATCCAGACATAACCGCGACTTTGCCAGAAAAGCTGGTCTGCCCACAGTCTTCAAGCCATCCAGAACGTACTTGTCGAACGACGACCTGCAGATGTCAATGCGTATGCCATCCCCTCGAAATCGTGCAAAGAAAACTGACTGGTTTACCGCGGCTTGCTTAAGGCCTTCCATGACATATCGAACTGCCTCGAAGTAATTAGAGCGCGACTCAATCATCACATACTCCTGATCAGGATCCATCATCCTGGCAGAAGATTTGGAATCCCGGATCTCAAGGTCCAGCGGGGGAGGGGTAACTGGGCTGTCGATGGCCTCGTCGTAGCGGCCCGTCACAATAGCCACAATGCATTGTGTTTGGAAGTTGTCGTTGATAGGTGAGAGTGCGACGACTGTACCAGGCACCAACCGCTGAGACGCTGGCCAGTTGACGAGCTGTTTGGAGCGTATGGCTGAAAAGCTGACCCGTATCATGACTCCGAGCCGGATGATATTAGCGCCCTGAACGAAAACCTGTCAAGTGTTAGCCGAAATGCACTATTTTATGTTCCCGACCTCCCCCAGTGCGTGTTCTGTTACCTCAGTGTAGATGCATGTCTCGCTATTTTCTGCCATTGCAGGCTCGGACTTGTACTCTTGCACAGCTTTGCGGAGTGGCTCGATACCCTCATGTCGGAGAATGTTGTACTGAAATTCGAGATAGGCGTCTCTACTCGAATAGATGTCGTGATGGTTCGGGTTCGGAAGTGTCCGGCCTTTCTTGTTGATTTCTTCAGCCAGGGGCACCTCCGAGATCCTGTGCCAACCCATCCTGGCCTCGGGCCAAATGTGAGATCGAAGGATGAGATTCGTCCGCAATTTGCGAGCTACCTCGCGAGCCTGCAGAAGTGCTGGAAGATTGTTCGTTTTCCCCATTGTGCTAATACTTGAGTGAAGCTATGTGACGTGAATGTAGAGCGAAGATTCCGGCGAATAAAGCTTTCAAAGGTGGTGCAATCCCGAAGAAAATGTAGACTGAGGAGGGAGGAGGAAGTAAGAACAGAGATGACCCAGAATGTATATGAACGTCCCAGGAGGACGAGCAAGCTTGAAGCCCCCGGTAGCAAAGCCAGCCTCATTCAAGATACCGGCGTACGAGACAATGGCTTAGCAGCAAGAGGCCAAAGACCAGCACCTGCCTCAAAACATGGTGCGTATGTGGCGTTAATTCTCAAGATGGTCAACTGTGGAATACACGGACAAAACGTGCCCAGAGGGCTGGGTCCTCTGAGTTCGTCTTCAGAGAGAATGATGGGAAACGCAGAAGAACGGATTATCGTAGAGAATCAAGATAGAAGATAAATAAAGAGAATGATATTTTACACTTACTTGATTTGAATCGGGAAAGACTGAACACAACTTCGGGGGATATTTCCCTGGTGATTATGGTTGTTCTACTAGTGATCTGAAGGACAAAAACACAGAAAATATTCATGGAAATCATTGTAAGGCGGTGAGCCGATGTTTGCAGAGTAAATTGCAAAGCGTTTGGCATTCCATGGGGGTAGCAACATTATCATCGGCTTGTTGCATGGCAAACCAGCTGTCCTCTTTTCTTCTTTTGTTTCCCCCCCTTCTTTTCCCTCAAAGAAGCTAACAGTGGTCAAAGCTGCAACCAAAGCCTCAATAAACTACAGATCTCACCGCTGACGATATGTGCAAGGTGAGGTAGGGGCACCTGAGAAGTAACTCACCACGAGAAGCAGTGAGTCTCCGTGGTTCCAGACTTTTGGCCCCGCCGCCGGCGCCGGTGTGCCCCGCAGGATCAGCCCAACGGAGGGACGTGCCTTGTTTGGTCATCCATGGGGTACCTAGGTAAGGTTCCTAAGGTACTAAGTAATGTATATCCACAGAGGTGTGGGCTGCACCACCGTGGTGCAGCCCTCCATTGGCCCAGCGTGCCACATCCCCGCTAGGCCCGATGAGCTCCAACTCTGTGTCGCGACTTTAGCTTTCGCGACTCAAACTCTGGCGACGTATCTACCGACGACCAGCTTCAGTTCAAGCTCCCCAACCTCATTCAGCCTCACACAGTGATAGACTTGCAAGCTCACTCCACAGCAGAGAGTTACTTCGGATTGTTCTTGACTCGTCAATTTCTCGGCGCTCATCGCCACAGTCCCGCCATTCCGACCGCCCTGCCTCCAGCGCGCGCGTAACTCGACTGACGCCGCGGAGACTGCACAAGCTTCGGGCCCGGTCTTCATCTGTGCACTCCCTCTCTCTCTTCATCTTCACCATTCGTCTTCGTTCATCCTTGCACCTGGTCTTCATCCTCGTTCCTTCCAATCGAGAACCAATCTTGCTCGGCATTTGTTGCGCCACGAATCGCATTATGGATGACGACGACAGAGGTAAGTCCGGCACGTCCTAAGCCTGTCGCTCAGCTGCTGACATGTTTTGGCACAAAAGATTCGAACGCAAGCTCCGAGAATGACCAGGATGAGGTCATGGAAGACGTAGATGATGCCGACGGCGACGTGGAGCCCGAGGAGGAGGACAACGAAGACGATCAAGAAGACGGTGATCGAGAAGAAACCGCTGACGATGCACAAGATAAGGGCGACAACGAGGCTCCGGGGAACCAGAGAGACGGATCCAGAGCTGACTCAGCGGCTGCAAAGTCCCCGAAAGGGAAATCACCACAGCCATTCTCAAGCTTGTTCCCTACCGTGCGACCCGAGGCTGTCAATGCCAGACTATACGATATCGTCCCCACGATGGCTGCCCCGCAGGCGACGAGCATCAACGCCGTTGCCATCACCCCCGATCTTCGATACTGGATGACAGGCGGATCCGACGGCTACATTCGTAAATATGATGGGCCGGGCACCATCAACGGCAAGCAGCTTCTCACAGTAGCACAAAGGCACCCCTTTGTCGACAGCGTCGTCAAGGCAGGTATTCTGATGTCTTATTGGGAAAACGAGGAACCAGGACCCCCAAACCCGAGGGGTAACGAAGAACACGTTTTGTCGCCTGTTTATTCTCTAGCAGTACACTCTCAAGCTCTCTGGTTACTGTCTGGACTGGAGTCGGGCGGCATCAACCTCCAAAGCGTGCGCCATGACGAAGGCAAGCGTATCACTTGTCTGCAGCAGCACACTAACGCCGTGAGCGTCTTATCATTAGCGCAGGATGAGAAGAGCGTGCTGAGCGGTAGTTGGGACAAGAACATCTTTGACTGGGATCTGAATACAGGAGCCGTGAAGCGCTCTTTCGATGGCAGTGGAGGTCAGATATCTGCTATTGAGTTACGCCCAGTCAACGGGGCGCCCATTCCAGCCGATGCCATGGAGGAAGACATCAAATTCGACGTGACCTTCACTTCAAACAACGGGAAGCCCATGCCAAATGGTACTACTGGTGATGCGAATGGTGCGGAGTCTCAGGTCCATCAAGAATCTGGCGACGGAGCCGAGGGACAGGCGTCTCCTGCTCATGAATCGCTGTTTGGTGGAAGCGACACTGGCTCATTGTTTGGCGACAACGTTGGTGGCAA
The DNA here is from genome assembly GCA_026260285.1 of Colletotrichum sansevieriae. Lineage (NCBI taxonomy): Eukaryota > Fungi > Ascomycota > Sordariomycetes > Glomerellales > Glomerellaceae > Colletotrichum > Colletotrichum sansevieriae. The sequence goes on along the minus strand of JAOQIF010000080.1, from coordinate 15,472 downwards.
CTACGGTGGTGATGAGGATGACGAATTCTCAAGGGCTATGGGAGACATGGGCATGCCGACTCTTCATGATGGCTCAGGTCAGGATGGCGGCATGGATCACTCCGCCGACATCGACATGACTAATGCCTTCAACGCCGACACGAACTCGGCACCCGCCGTCCAGCCACCAGAAACCGGCAGTCCTGAAGCTTCAAGGAGTCAAGCTCAGGCGCAAACCACAGACACCAATGCCATAGACGCACAACTGATGCAAGACGTTGCCAATGCTGAAGCCCAAACCGCGTCGAACGTTGTGGAAACCGCAGCGGCAAACGATGAGCAGCCGTCAGAACCAGCGATGGGATCTCCATCCATGATATTTGCAGGCGACCCTCCTCCTCCAGCTATGGACCCCACTCAATCCGCCGACACTGTCTTCTTCTCTGCAGCCATAGATGGCCCAATTCGACTTTGGGACCGGCGTGTCCAGGACCCGGTCGCGAGGATAGGCAACCAACGTGGTGTACCTCCTTGGTGCATGGGTGCATGCTGGAGTCCAGATGGCAACTGGATCTACGCGGGCAGGCGCAATGGAACGGTGGAAGAGTACAGCATACACAAAGCTAGAAGTGGCTGGGCGCCCGAGCGAACTTTGAAGCTTCCTGCCGGTAGTGGAGCTGTGAGTGCCGTTCGAGCAATGCCGAACGGACGGCATCTGGTCTGGTAAGCAGTTGATCATCTTCGTTGCCACGTTATCAAAAACGTTGTCGAAACCTGGGAGCTGACTCGTCACAGTGCATCGCATGATATTATGCGTTTGTACGACCTGAAAGACACACGCGCCTTCAAGCATTCCACAGTTCCCTTCCTCATTATTCCCGGCCCCCCGCGCGCCGGCGTCATTTCGTCCCTGTATATCGATCGGACTTGTCGCTTCATGATTTCTGCCGCCGGAACACGTGGCTGGGAAGGAACCAGCACGGAAGTCCTGATAGGATACGAGATCAACGTCACCGCAGACAAGTAATTAGCCTTTGTTTTTCCGGATAAGACGCTTCCTCGGAGACGGGACCCGTTCCTACAGTTGAGGAGTCTGGATGAGGCCCTCGGCAAGTTCATTTGATTACATTGGCCGCATTTGTTTGGCGTTAAAGAAGTCATGGCGTTTCGTGTCCCGGAGGGCAACAATCAATACCCATTCACAAATGTCTATCCTTTCTTTTTTCTTCCGGTGCTGCATATCAGTTCCACTGCCCAACCCCCCTCCCCCAACAACAACAACAAACAAACATGTTTTTATTTGTGAGCTTTTGTCAAGCTGATGACATTTGTGCTCGATATGTAAGGGTTGAAACAGCCCGGTCAGCAACAAACGCTTTGCGTCCAGCTTCCATTGCGGCTGAGCGCGTATATTGGTTTGGCCTTTGGCATTACACACATGTAAAGTATTACTGCCCTGTGAGTAATAATCGAGGTACATGTAGCTCCTCCACGCTGATGTCTGATCTTGTCCACTGCCTACCTAGTACACGTATCTAAAGCCAGCAGCTCTCCTCTCTTGCGTCAAGTCAACAGCCATCTTCTCACCTCCCTCCGCTGTGGCTACCGCCTCCTGTTCCGCCTTCGCCAGCTTCTTGTTTTCCCAAATGTGCAGGTAACGTAGGACGAGCGCAAGCACGCCGACCATCAAACACAGGACGGCATTAGCACTTCCGCCCGGGACGTACTGGGGGCCGGTACTACTAGGATACTAGATTGGGGATGTCAGTCGCACGAGACCTCGTATATTTAAGAAGACTTCACTAACCATGTAGCTTCCATAGATGGTGGCGGTGTTTCCTAACGCGACAATCAGTCCATACGTCGACCGGAAGACGTGGGGAGGGGGCTTGACTACGAACCTATCATGTTGGCAATGGCAATACATGCTGAGCGCTTGACGAGTGGTCGAGGGAAGGAGTTGGCAACCCACGAAACGATAATTTGGTCTTGGGGTCATGTGAGCGGACGTCGGCTTATGAATCAAGATATCTGTACACTGCGATGCTTACATGCTGAGATAGCGCCCATGGGCATGAGGAACATGGCAAAGTAACGAACACCGACCACGCTTGATCCGGTCGCGATGGCGTTGCCCACCGCTGACACAAGTGTTAAGCAACAAATGTGGATGGAGCGGTCTTTTGTCTTCGAGGAGGAGTAAGTCACGCAGACTGAGATGAGAAAGGTCGCCGCCTGTCGACCCTGTCAGTACGTGTGTCCTTGCGATCAAGGCTGAGAAATCATCTTACCCATGCCGGTGCGGTAAGCCAAAGGGTGTTGATCTTTCCGTATCCGAGCGTCCCAACAATTGTCGGGAAGAAGTACTGGAACGTCTGGGTGACCAGACTAACGTGCTGCATCAAGACGAAGACATAAAGGCGGTAGTCGTGCACAGCCATCTTGACGCCGTCCCACATGCTCTGCTCGCCGTACGTGTCGGCTTCCTGAATATCCTCGATCAGACGCCAGGCAGCGTATGCTCGTTCTTCTTCGGACAGCCATTTGGTTGTGTGAGGATAGTCCGGGAGAATCCACATTGCGACTAGGGAGAAGGCGATGGCCACGACGCCTTCCTGTTTGCGCAGTATTCTTGGTTACTGGAGAATCTTTAAGGGCCTTCGGAGAAGTGCTTGCTTACGATTATGAAGAGCCATCTCCATCCTGCGATACCCATGTCACCCTCCAGGTTGCCGAGAATGGCTGCACCGAGAAGGCCGCCAAACATGTTCGCCAACGCGTTTCCAGCGTATAGATATGCGATTCTCCTAGTGAGCTCGGCGCGGGTGTACCATGAACTCATAAGAAACACGGCGCCCGGGAAAAATGGTGCCTGGTGGCGAAGTCAGTGTGCGTGTTCAACCAAGCTACAATGGCCCAAAGTTGCGTGTTGGCGAGCTCACCTCAACAAAACCAAGGAAGAACCTAATCACGACTAGGTGGGTAAAGTTCTTCGCCCCAGCGTTACAAGTCGACACAACACCCCACAGACAGCAAGACAAGGCCAAATAAAAAGACGGCCGCACGCGGGTCAGCAACAGGTTTGAGGGAAGCTGCATGAGGAGGTATCCGACGAAGAAGATGGATGTCCCCAGGTTGAAGTCGGTTCCCGACATGCCTAGGTCTACCTCCAAAGTGCCTTGCCGTGCTTGGGCGAGGTTGGATCGGTCGAGGAAGTTAAGGAGGTACACTAGGGTTTGCTGTTAGTCCCGAACCACGCCGACGTTGAAGAAATCCCCCGCTTACTTATGACCAGAGTCGGCATCAAGCGTCGGTCGACCTTCTTCAGCAAGCCCTTATCAAAGTCTTTGTGCCAGGCCTCATCCTGACCGACAAAGTGCCGCGCCCACTCCTCGGGTGTTGGGTTTGAAGCCGAAGGCTTGAACGCGGTTGACGCCGGTTTCTCATCCTGCTCGATGCTGCCTCTCTTTGCATCCATAGTGTCGGGGATTTTCAAGCACGCAAGTAGACCAAGGAAACGACTAGAACGAGGTTCGAAGATAGAAGGATCAGTCGGTTCCCGCACTTAGAAGCGCGCCCGGCTCCTCTACTTGTACGCAAGACGACGCGAGACAAACTCCTCTGTTCCATGGGGGCTGGATGAGGGGAAAACCGTGGGGAAGAGGGGAAAGATGGGCAGGCTCTTCTGTTCGGTAGATTCGCCTGCCGAGATGATGTTGGTGTTGCTTTTCGGACTACTCGCCGATCAACTAACAGTTCTATGCGGGGAAGCGGAGAGATGGTGTTGCAGCTTACCGCAGCTTGGCGCGATCTTCACTGGCTGAGGGAAGTGTCTGTGCCGTTTCATTCATGCCGGAGCTGGTGCCAAAGAGCTTCATGATTGGTAGTGGCGTGGCGAACAAAGCAAGATGATCGTGCATCGCAAGCTGGGGATGAACACATCAGATGTAACTCCTCACCATAAGGTCCAATAACCGATATTTCCCGACGGAAGCCGATCAATCAATTCAGTCTCGCCCCCATAAGTCAGATCTGGTGTGCTGGAATAGTGACGGGGACGGTTGTAACTCGGAATTTTTCAGGGTGTTTGTGCCCCATTGCGGGTGTGCTGAGCTTTGTGATACCTAGACTGTTCAGACTATTTTGTTCCAGAAACGGCGAGTGCTTCTTACTGAGATCCTTGGATGACCAATTGAAATGTAGATCATGCCGGGGATTCGGAGGGTCACACAGCGTCGGCCTGCTCGTCGAGGCATGAAGTGTCCGGTTCTCCTCTGTAGCTTTCATGAGCCCTGTGATATCCTGCGACATCGTCTGAAGTACTCCCGAGGAGGTTTGAAAATGAAAACGACCAGCCTCGAAGACCAAGATCTGATTCCAGGGCAATAGGACAAAGAAATGACTTTTCAACTATGTACGTTCCACAATGGAGGAAGCGAATCAAAGCACACTGTCGCTGGTGGTTTTACATTGCATAGCATAGCAAACAACGAAACCGAACATTCTCCCATGACCGGGAATATTCGTGCCTGAAGAAGAAACACAGGATCATGGCTGTTCAGTATCAATTCTCAGGAAGACGGAGATATTTAGTCCCTTCAAAACGACGATGGACATGGTTAGTTGTCTACGGCGGCTTAGTATTGTCACATCCCGATCGCCGGCTTTCAACAACACGAGGTCACAAAGCCCGCCCAGACACCTTACCGCCGAATCATCACCTTGCCGACGTCTCGTAGTATGTTGGCCTACCTCAGAGCCCTGGTTTATCGCCAGTGGCGTGCAGCTCCGAAGGTAGCCGCTACCAAGGACAATTCACTAAGTCAGCGCAAGCCTCTTTCGCAATACCTAATTTCCAAGTTTCGCCTGCCCAGAGGTGAGATGGAATCGCAAAGCTGCGATCTACCTGACCTCGGCCTGTTGGACTGCTCTGATGTTTTGGAGCCACCTTCACCGAGGCAGACGCCGAGTCGGGAGCCCCAGATTGAGCGAGACTACAGTCGCAACCCGTTGGGACTTTTGACCTCTGACGCTTCCGACTTGACGCAAGAAACTGTTTTCGAGTTGCTACTTGAGCGAAGATCAGATGGTAGACCGTTCTGGGACCTGACCGGCCCCGTCGAATCAAACTCCGGATTCGATGATGTGGACGAGGGTAAGAACGACGATCGGCCGAGGGTCCAGATGAAGAAGATGTGGCCCGTCGGATCTGATCCCGTCGACGACGAGTATGATGTAGATGCCAAGGATATGTGGAACTGCGTTGGAAATAGGCCGGAGACTCGTTTCCCTCCCGACCCAAACATCTCATAGCTCTCTGTAAAGGACAGAACGCGGGGCGACCTTTGCAACGTGGTCAAGAATGGGAGAAAGAGAACAGACAACGAGGATCGGTAAAACTCATGTTGTGCTGCGTGAAGACTCATAGAACAGGCAGCGAACCGTAGATCAGGTATTTGCATCGGCAGAAGACGTAATCAGATTTCCTTCGTTCCACAGTCCTCGAAAAGTAAAAACGAGACGGCCAGTTCAATCAATCGACTCTGCCTTGATCGAGAGAGGAAATGCCTTCCACAACATAGCCTTTGAATGCGCGGGCGGGAATCCGTCTGTCGAATAAGATGTCAAGCTCTTCGTACGTCCGTCCCATCGTCTCAGGAATCCGGAAGAAAGCCCACACAAAGCACAAAGCGGCAAGGCCCCCAAAGAAGAAACCAAGTTTACCCTGCATGTTCGCTTCATCTGGGTTGATCATGTACGGGATGGCGACGGTCATGATGATGCCAAGGACACCTTGGGCAGCTGTCGCAAGAGCGATCGTTTTTGATCGTACCCTCGTCGCAGAGGCCTCAGAGATGAGGACGAAGCAGACGGGTCCAACCGATAGATCGTAGGCAAAGTTCCATATCAGCATGAGGGAGGACTCTGCCCATGTGACGCCTGAAGGCCGGCCAGGGACACAGTCCAGAATTCCTATAAGAAGCTGCAGGATGACCAAAGCAGCCAGACCGGTGAGGTATATGGTCCTTCGGCCGTAGTGGATCAAGAAGTACCACGAAATGACGGTTCCGAGAAACCCAACGGCTTGAGGGGGGACGAGTCAGACACAGGGACTTGCTACAGACAAAGGAGTAGCTTACCAAGGAAACCAATGGCCATGTCGAAAGCCTTGTCAGTAGGCAAGCCAGCCTGCTGGAAGAAGTACGTGCCGTAATTGATGAGATAGATACCGCTCAGGACCTGCGTACAGTACGCACCGACAGATATCTCTGTTCGTCTCAAGTTGACTCCCTTTAAACAGTCCTGGTACGTGCTTCCCGCCTCGAGTTCCTGCTCCAGTCTGTCGGTCTCTATGATGAAAGCAAGAATGGCGGCCACGTTGACCTTTTCCGAAGCCAATCGACGGAGACTACTTTCCGCCTCATCCATCCTATCCTTTCGGACCAGCCACCAGGGACTTTCTGGGACGAAGAGTAAACCCGGAAGAATGACAAGAACCCAGAACCATTGAAGCGCAAAAGGTAAGGAGTAAGCCCAGTGATTCCCGAGTTTCGATGTGCCGGCCGTGACTCCGTTGGCCAAAAGTTGTCCGGCGACGAAGCAGAGGTTGATGTAGGATGTCAAATGACCACGAAGCGCCGTAGGACAAACCTCGGATGCGTAGGCTGGGGCTATGACAACGTACGTGCCGAGAACGAGACCACCGAGTAGCTCGCCCACTAGGAGCACAGGCAGAGAACGAGCGAAGAATTGGATGAAGACGATGGCGGCTGTCAGAACGACGCAAGCGGCGAATGTAAACTTACGGCCGAACCAATCCATGGGATAGGCAGCAAAGAGAGCGCCGACGACTTGGCCAACCGGGTTACCCATTGAAAGCCCAGTCTGCCATGCCGCACCTACACTGATCGTTACAATTAAGCTTAAGTCGGGGAAGCAGCTCTCTTACTGATGATGTACTAGGAATCGTCAGCAGAAATATTGGTATGGGGATCTGATAGACTCACAGAGCCTTGGTACTCGTAGCCAAAGTCTCTTTGGAACTGGGGCGTCGCATAAAGGTTACCTAGCAGTTGGGGGTCAAAGGCTAGCATAATGACCCCGAGAGATACAAAGGCTGACCATCCTATGGCAGCAGGGTAGAGCCTGATTGCCTGCGAGAAGGTCAAGTTGTGTTCGAGGCCAATGGCTTCAGCGAGGGCGGCATCATCGGCGCCAGGCTTCGCGTCCGGACCTGTGACGAGTGTCTCCATGTCTCTGGTGCCCATTTCGGAGCTGTTATCGAAGGAAGAGGGGCATACACGAGGAAGAAGAGGCTGGATTTCCTCGTCGACCGCGGCCGGTCTAGACGGGTGGTGGGGAGACATGTTCATCTTATTCCCAGCCAAGCACACGGCGCCGGGTCATGTCCGGTTGGTCGTGGATATGGGTATCAGCGACCCCTCATCTCCTGCAGATGCCGGCGAGAGTCCCGAGGGGTTGCTGTCGTTAAAGGAAACCAGCTGCAGGGCGTAAGCGGTCGAAATGGCTGTTGAGATAGACAAAAAGCCCATGTCGACAGGGGATGTGCTGTGTTAAAGTTAGAGAGTCTGGGGTGACACGAAGGGTTCAAGCCAGTCCGGAGAAAGGCTCCAGCGCCTCGACAAGGGGTTTTGATGCTCGGCGCACAGGGCACGTTGCCGTTTCCCGCTTATCAGCGGGGAGCGCTAGGCCGCTGCGGGATTACGGAGATGGTGAGGGGACAAGTGGGAGGAGCATTGGCCTTTACTGGAGGAGGAGCAGCATGAATCAACGGCACGCGTCCGAGGAACTTTGGAATCGCCCGCATATCAATGTTTTGATTCCCTTTAACCAGGGACCTAACTCATTTGGGAGATTGTGCCGTCACTCACGTTGGTAATCACAACTTGAAAGAACCCTAGACAGTGGAAGCCACCCAAGTTACAGGAAGAGGTCGCATACCCACAAGTCAATTATGTTGGCGAATCTCATGTTTGTGTGTTTTGAGCGTCTCAAGCTTAAGCAAGTAAGATGTCTTGGTCGGTAAGAGGCTGATCTGGCCGCACGTCGATCCAAGAATGCATCAAGGGGGACGTTGGAAAAAGGACGAAGACAGACCACATCAGGATAGTCTCAGTTGCGAGATTCAGCATACATAAAGACGTTCACTTTCGACTGATGGGAGGAGTACTTCGGTCATCTCAATCTCGACCATGGGTTTGAGGATGGCAATCTGTCTTGAACTTTCACTCACCGTCTACTTGAGCCGTGACACTTGGCTAAGAATCTAACCCCGCCGACGACGAATCGGTCTCTTGTCGACTTACGCCTTCACGTTTCAAGTCTCAACTGGGAAACGGGCGGGAATATTTCCGACAAGAGTCGACCGTTTTGCTGAGGAGCCTTTCTGAGGCTGTCGCACTAGAAGACGCGTCAGTGACTTCTCAGTTGAGTGTCAAGAAGTGTATGTCGGCAGCTGTCTACGAGGACCACCCGCCGATGGGCGGCTCAGGGATTCCGGGAATGGGTGATGACCGCAGTCGCCATGTTCGGCTCTGGAGCATTCCTTTTCTGATGTCGAGGGTCGACTCTGAGTGCGATTATTCCTTGTTTGATGCGGAGACACACGAGGCACAATGGAACGACGTTTTGATCTGAATCTATCGATCGCATTTGACATTTGACCGTCACCCGTAATGGAACGCCCCTTTCGTGAGCGACGCCTCCGCCTCTTTTTGGCCTACCCTTTGCCATTCGTATTCCTGTCCGATGCCATGTCCGTACCTTTTTGTCCGTATCCACGGCCCAAAGAATGTTCCGAAAACTTTGGAGACTGGTCCCTCCCACAAGGTGATTACCATTATATACTATATCGATTGGCCGGCGGACTCGCTAGCAACAGCTCATGTGACATGTGACAAAGGAAATGACTTTTTTTCTATTTCGCAGAATGAAAACAAAAAGCGAATGCGATCATGGCCCCACGGGGGCGTTGTAATATTGCACAGGCACCAGTGGCCATTCTGTTGACATAGGTGTTGGTTGTGGTGCATTTTCGTCGACCACTGTGCTCGAGAAGCTCTCCCAGTCCTCAAAGACGATGCCGTCGGGGATGTAGTTGAAGTTCATGGGCTGTGCTTCTTGTGGCGGCGGCGGCAACTCCCTGTCAAGTGACGCCCTGCGAAGAGGTTCTGTTGAGGCGCGCGACTGCGGTGTGTGGAATAACGGCGCCGGCATCATCGACTGCGCCCCCACGTGGTCCATGAAAGGCCCTGGTGAGGACTCCTGGGACGACAAGACGGGAGGCTGAGGAGATTGGGTCGGCAGAGTTTGAGATGGTATCGAAGGAGGCGGAAGAAGGGGCTGAGGGGGGAATTGCTGCGGCATCGTGGGGGTAGGAGCGTAGCATTGTTGATATTGCATCGGCGGCGATGCAGGCACTGGGAGAAAGACGAGGTCGGCGAGCTTGTAAGCGATGGAGACGATTGACTCGGCCTCGGAAGTGGAGCCCGAGAAGAACTCGAGGAGATCCTGAAGCTGACCAGGGCTCTCGTTCTCCATGAAGCCCTGAGCACGGCCGGTCTGTGTTGGATTCCAACTGAAGTTGGGCTGGCGTCCGCTGAATTCGTTTGCCTTTGACATGAGGATATCCTTCCATGCTTCGTGGATCAGAGGCTGATGGAGAAGGCCGTAGATGACCCTGGAATGCATCCAGTCAGACTTCATCTTTCCAGACTCGAAATGTCTCGCCACGTGCTCGACGTGGCGTTCTCTTGACGGGTGGAGAGCTGAACAGAAGCCACAAGCCCAGTACTTTCTCCGCTTCAGATACTTGACCACTTTTTCGGAATGGGGGCATGTCTTGCAGCCGTGAGACGCCTTGTGATGCTGATTGAAAGTGTTGGCACCCCAGAAGCTTCTGTTGCAGCCAGGCTCGGGGCAGGGGTACTTCTTCCAGCGCTCATGGAATTCCTCCTCATGACGCTTCCAGTCGTACTTGCGCTTGAATCTCGTCTCGCAGGATGTGCACCAGTAGAAATTGAAACGGCCAGGGCCCCATCCGGTTTGGGCGCTGGCTACCTGAGGAAGGCTGCCGGGGACAGCATTGGGTGCCGACTGCTGACAGGGCGAGGGGGTCTGGGAGGACTGCGAGTAGTTGGTCGCGACGGTCGCGTTCGATTGGGCTGAGCCCATAGACCAAATGCTGGCGTGGCCGGAGGAACCCGAGCTCGTTGAAGAGACGGAAATCCGCGGTCGATGACCAATATGGCCATGGTGCATGGCTGAGGGCACAATAGGGAAGTTAGCATTGAGGTTCTACTTGCTTTGGTCACAGGGGATTAGGCAGCAGATACACACCTCGTGTGGAAGCATCCTCTATGGCGGCATCTTGCTGGGGTGGCTGGGGTAGCTGTTGTTGCTGCTGCTGAAGCTGCTGCTGTTGCGCTCTGTCGTCGGCCTCCCACATTTGCAACAAAACCTCGCGCGAAAGTCCCGAGCTCTTCAAAGCCTCGAGCGTCTGCCTGGCATTCGCCAGCACATCGGCCGGGGCATCTTGCATGGAGTGATCCATCTGAACGTCTTCCAGTCTCTCTCCTTTTCCGCGGCAAATGCGAAGTGAACGTGGTATGGGTCTATCAAATTTGGGTTTGGTACGATATGGCACGGCGGGAATGAGACGATGGGTCGAGGTAGCGACAGCGATGTGCGCGAGCAAGGCGCGGCGACGGTGCGATGACAGAGATGTGACGGTTGGTGTTGACGTTGACGTGTGGTAAGGTCGGGTCTTGTGTGGAAGTGGAATTCAGAAAGATGTCAGGAGAAGCAGAGCACGGCAACCTGGGATAGGTAAGGCGAAATCAAAGGGGCGACGAGAAGAAGGCGGTCGTTGATTCGAAGGTCTCGCGGATGAGGTGGTGATGGGAAACGAGTGTGGTGGGTTAGACAGATATTAAGGGCAAAGGTAGGTGAAGGTCAAGAGAATGGTAAGAAGGTGTGTGAGGTGGACGAAGGCACGGATAGCGGAGGGTCAAGTAAGGTAGAGGTAGAGATAGCAAGGTAAGAGGTAAGGTAGTGAAAGAGGTATGTGCGGTGCGCAGCGGAGCGGAGCTTGGTCAGGTTAAGATGAGAAAAGAATGGCGGTGGTGTTGGTGCTGGTCGGGGGGCGCTTTGTGGGAAGCGAGCGAACGTGTGCTATGAATCAAAGCCAGCGGAAGCTTGGGCAAGTTAGTCAGGAACCTAGCGTGGAGAGCGGCCGACCAGGGGGTGCTAGGGAACTAGGGACTAGGTAGGTTAGGACTCGGGAGTGGGAGAGAAGAAGGGGGGCGTGTGTGTGAGGGTGGGAATGGGAGTGGTAGTGGAAGGGCAAGACGAAGGGGAAGCGGAAGAGGGAGGGAGTCGGAGGCGTGCAGCTTTTTTGGCAGCCACTAGGTGTGGTTCGTTGGAGGTGTGAAGTGTACTTTTACTACCAACCTACTATTATTACCTTAGGTAAGGTATGTAGATGCAAGGAACTCGGAGCTGGAAATGGCCGGGTTGTGGAAGGAAAGACCACGGGCAGACAGAAGGAAAAGAGGACCTCACAGCTGTTAGCACGCTTCTTCCAGTGTTCCCGGCCGATGCCAACGTTGAAGCTGACGGGGCAGAGTGTCCGTAGGTGCGGAATACGGTTGAGAGGACAGCCCAGACAAGAGGGGGCATGTGTGCTTCGGGATGGAATTGTTAACAGTACTAGCCTAACCCCTTGTATGTAGGTGAAGTATCTGTATGTCTGTGAAGCCGCTGCTGCTGCTGCTTCTGCTGCTTCTGCAGCTTCTGCATATGCAGGCCGACAGATATTGCACTTGTCAATTCCGTCCGATGTTTGGCCTCTTCGTCCCTGGCCAAAAATTTTGGAAAGGAAAAGGGATAGGCAGAAAAAAAAAAAAAAAACGTTCGCCAGGAGCAGAGGTGATCTCTCCCCCTGCCCCCTGGCCAACACATCACAGCCCGGTCCTGGACATGGAAACCCGGTCCTGGCGCCTGCTCGCAGTTGAGTATAAATCGCCCTGGGTACCTTGGAGATGGATTTCAGTGTGGCAGCCACTAGCATCAGCAAGCCGATTGACTGACTGATTGCCTACTAGCTTTCAAGAAGCAAACCGATAGATGTCTCCTAATTACCCCCGGTTTCTCCTTAAGACTCTGCCCATTGCGCGGCCTATGGTCCTGCACCGATTATCCGTGGCGACGTACCCGTATTTCCCCCAAGTCACGCGTAGGACCATCACCAAAGATGCAGACGAGGGGTGTTTCAACGTTGTCTTGTGGATTATGTGCCTGGTTGGAACGCAGCGCAACGCGTGCACAAGGTAAAGACGGGGGAACCTATCCTGCCTATTCGCCGTATCTGCGTGCTGGCACTGGTACTGGTAGGGCGAAGGTCACGATGCGATGCAAGACCAGCAGAACCAGCAGCGGTCGGGGGCGTGGGTGTATTACCCTGGATGGGAAACGGGCCACGGGGAGGGGGTCTCGAAAAGCAACAGGAGCAAGGAGCAGGGTCGATCCCGCGATGAAACGAACCTCTCAGCGCGTCATCGTTCGGTTACGGCTGACGATCTTCTCACGAGTGGTGCGCTCCGCGTCCTTGGGAGCTTCTGGAAGAGACCACCACCCGACCTATCTTGGTCCATGGACAATTGTTCTTTGCTTTCAGTGCGCAGTGTACGCAATTCGAAGTGTAGGCACAGGCAGGGTAGGGGATCATGGATGTGGACGCGCTTAGGTGTGCGCGTGCGATAACGAGGCGTGTGATGCGGCTGTTTGAGACAAGAGCTCCCTCCGATGCTCGTCCCAATTTGGGCTAAGAGGGCGTTGGCAGGAGGCGGCGGTTGGACTAGCCAGGACGAGTTGGGACGAAATCATTGAGCGGACGAACGCTGCGCGCAAAATGGCACGATCTACAACGTTAATTGGGAAAAATATGAGGAAAGAAAATGCTACAGCGAGGAAAGCGTGTTGGCGAGCCTCAGCCTCGACTTGACTCGACTGGACCAGAGGGTTATGTAAGGGTGCGAAGGCAGATAAATGGCAACTGGACGAGAGATACCACTGAGAAATGGAAACGCGCGGGTGGTAAGCATTAACGTTAGCCCACACGGAATGCGAGTGATGTGAAGGGACGGCGGGTGAGACGAGACGAGGATGCCATAGGATGGAATGCAGCTCCGTTGGGCGGAACGGGTTAAACCTAATTGCAGTTGGGATACGTAGTATTGGGGGGGCCGGGCGGGAAGGAAGCTAGGTAGACACATGGACAATTCGCTTGATTGCGCATGCACTAAGGCATACCAGAAGCATAATTGAACAAAAATGACGAAAAAAAAGAATTGTAGTTAGACAGACAGCAGCCAATGCTTCCGTCCCTAGGTAGTGTCCTTCCCTGAAAGGAGCTCAGGAACGCACCTGCAGCAAGCCAGCCAGCGAGCACACCGGGAACAACGCAGTGTGACATTGATACATATTCCCGCTTAGGTCACCATCTCAATTGTGATGGTTCATTCTAATGGACACCAGCGGCGAAAAGGTATAGTCCCGGATAGAGTAGCCTTTCCTTCGTTCAGCATCCCGTTTATTATAGTGCACCAGCCGCTGAAAGAGCGCGCTAGGAACAATTCGTGGAACACTAATGTGTGGAATCTTCTGGAGCTAGAAGTATATATCCTTTCTCCTAATAATCTAGCACCCTATTTTACCTACTCCCCTCCCCTAGTCTCTAATATACTTCTTTAGCGCTTTCAAGAACTTAATATACTACTTATTATATAGCTAGTTAATCTTAGTTATATCCTTAGATATTAGCTATATTATACTTTTAAACTTTATTTTAATCTTATTAATTATTTTAAGTTATTTTAAGGCATCTTTACTACTATATAACTTAATTTACTAAGAAATAAAATAACCTCTATTTTTTAATTAAAATAGTATTAAGAGAGTTATTGAACTAGTAGTTCTTTTAATACTTAGAGTACTTTATTATAAGAAGGGCATTAATAAAACATAAGTATTAAGATATCTCAGTAGCTTACTTAGAGATATCTATAGTTTTATTATTATAATGGAGTATTTGAAAGATTATTTTATAATCTTAAATTACTTATAGAGGTTTATAGTATATTACAATCGTTAAGGTAGTTAGCATTATTACGTACTATAGAAAAGACCCCTTTCGTTTTTGGATATAAGGGTTACTTAGTAAGAGCGCGCTAGGAAGCAAGAATAAGCAACCTAGAAGCTAGCCGATAGCAATAACAAAAAGGAAAGGCTCAGACATTAAGGGAATTTTCAGGAGGAGGACACGTGCGGGCACGGCGCGCGGCATAAGCATTAGGTACTCTAGTAGGCCTAGGTAAGTCTACGTCTAGCTAAATAGGACATGGGATCTAAAAACTACCTCTTAGTAGCTTTTATATCTAGATATAGGGTCTTTCTTATATTAAGTAATAGAAAATCAATAGACGTTACTAAGCATTATAATAATAAAAAGTCGAATTCGAAAACAAAAGATCTAAAATAAACTATAAGACATTATAAATTTTAATAAGTACCTTAGAGTTATAAATACGTTTTCTAAATACTATTTTGAAATGTGATAATAAAGTTATAAGTATTTATAATTGATTTAAAAGAAAGCTATCAAGACTTACAAGAGTATTTATACTTTATTAAAATATTTATTAATACTTAAATATAATACTTTAAGTACTAAAAGCTATTGATTTAATGGTTATTTAAAATTACTTTATTTAAGAAAAACAAATTAAGTTTCTTTCAATTAAATAAGCTTATATAATGTTGGGAATATCTTTAAGAAAGATAGAGTAATTAATGAAGTAAAAATAAACCTAAAAATATAATAAAACTATTAATTAATATTTAAAGTTAAGGTTGAAATTTATTAATTATATTATAGATAGCGGAGTATTTTAAGCTTACAAGTTATAAACTTAGAAGTATATATACTTATAATCTTATAATTAATTAGTTTATGATATTATATAATACATAAGTTATAACTTAGAAATTTCTATTATACTACAAATATAAACAAGTATAATATAATTTATAATCTTAAAATAAATTATAAAGAGCTTATATATAGTATTAGTACTAGGGAATAATATATACTTATTAAACCTTATATATTTGCTTCTATAATTAGCTTATTATATATAATAAAAAGTTAAGTAATTTTTATAAAAGTATTATTTAAACATACTTTAAGTTTATAGTTATACTATAGCCCTCTTATGAAAAGTCTATAATAAGTTTACTGAGTTCAAAGGTATAACTCGGAAAATACTACATAGGTATTTTAACTTATACTTTCTATTAGTTATAGAAAATAGTATAAGAACCCTATATATTTTTACTTATAAGTAAGCCCTTATATAAAGTTAGATATATACTATATTAAAGCTAATTATATTAGAGCTAAATAGGCTATTAA